>CAWUFW010025842.1:0-39771 GCA_963921515.1 Calotriton arnoldi | reverse complement strand
CGATTCCGATCTCGGTCGGAGGCGCACCCAATACCATTCGGTCGGGAAAAAGCCATGCGAAAGCCTGTTTCCCGACCGATCCGTACAGCACACCGAACGAGCAAGTACGATGCGCACAACAGCAAAAATCCCGCCGAGCCGTACTCACCCAAACCAGGTCCTGTTCTCCGACCGAGGCGAATCCGGAAACGCCGAATCGAGTCGCACGGAAGGGAAAATGCAGCCCCGTCCGGCCGGACAAGTACGATGCGCTTCCGTACGCGCCGAACCCGTCGCTACGCACGGCACGTCAAAGCATCCGGGAGAGGCGCACATAAGCTCCGAATCGCGCCACAACACGATCCACGGCTACGAGACGAACACAGCACCGACGAGGACGACGCGAAGCGACGAGACGAAGCCAAGCGACGAGGACGACGCGAAGCAACGAGAAGGACGAACGACACGAACCAACCATGAATCCCTTCGTCCCGATCATACCAATATTCTACATCTACTACCGGAACAGGCACGGACGCGTACGGCAGAAGGTAAGTCAGACACCAACCACAAAACACATACAACACGTACACGACACATCACACACACATACACTGGGAATCTGAATATACTTACACCAGCAACAGCAGCACCATAGGGCGTGGATGCCCATCACCAATGCCACATATGCACACAGGGGCCTGAATGCGCGCCACCACCCCAACCCAGGGGGGCTGGATGCCAACCACCACAACCACCCTTAGCCAGGGGGTGCCAGATGCCCACCACCACTACCACCCTTAGCCAGGGGGCTGGATGCCTACCACCACTACCACCCTCACCCAGGGCGGGCTGGATGCCTACCACCACCCTTAGCCAGGGGGCTGGATGCCTACCACTACTACCACCCTTAGCCAGGGGGGCAGGATGCCCACCACTACTACCACCCCACCCAGGGGGCTGGATGCCTACCACTACTACCACCCTCAACCAGGGGGCTGGATGCCTACCACTACTACCACCCTCACCCAGGGGGCAGGATGCCCACCACTACTACCACCCCCACCCAGGGGGCAGGATGCCTACCACTACTACCACCCTCACCCAGGGGGGCAGGATGCCCACCACTACTACCACCCTTAGCCAGGGGGCTGGATGCCTACCACCACCCTTAGCCAGGGGGGCTGGATGCCTACCACTACTACCACCCCACCCAGGGGGCAGGATGCCTACCACTACTACCACCCTCACCCAGGGGGCAGGATGCCCACCACTACTACCACCCTCACCCAGGGGGGCAGGATGCCCACCACTACTACCACCCTTAGCCAGGGGGCAGGATGCCCACCACTACTACCACCCTTAGCCAGGGGGCTGGATGCCTACCACCACCCTTAGCCAGGGGGGCTGGATGCCTACCACTACTACCACCCCCACCCAGGGGGCAGGATGCCTACCACTACTACCACCCTCACCCAGGGGGGCAGGATGCCCACCACTACTACCACCCTCACCCAGGGGGCAGGATGCCCACCACTACTACCACCCTTAGCCAGGGGGCAGGATGCCCACCACTACTACCACCCTTAGCCAGGGGGGCTGGATGCCTACCACCACCCTTAGCCAGGGGGGCTGGATGCCTACCACTACTACCACCCTCAACCAGGGGGCAGGATGCCTACCACTACTACCACCCTCACCCAGGGGGGCAGGATGCCCACCACTACTACCACCCTTAGCCAGGGGGCAGGATGCCCACCACTACTACCACCCCCACCCAGGGGGCAGGATGCCTACCACTACTACCACCCTCACCCAGGGGGGCAGGATGCCCACCACTACTACCACCCTTAGCCAGGGGGGCAGGATGCCCACCACTACTACCACCCTCACCCAGGGGGCAGGATGCCCACCACTACTACCACCCTTAGCCAGGGGGCAGGATGCCTACCACTACTACCACCCTCACCCAGGGGGGCAGGATGCCCACCACTACTACCACCCTTAGCCAGGGGGCAGGATGCCTACCACTACTACCACCCTCACCCAGGGGGGCAGGATGCCCACCACTACTACCACCCTCACCCAGGGGGCAGGATGCCCACCACTACTACCACCCTTAGCCAGGGGGGCTGGATGCCTACCACTACTACCACCCTTAGCCAGGGGGGCTAGATGCCTACCACTACTACCACCCTCAACCAGGGGGGCAGGATGCCTACCACTACTACCACCCTCAACCAGGGGGGCAGGATGCCCACCACTACTACCACCCTTAGCCAGGGGGGCTGGATGCCTACCACTACTACCACCCTTAGCCAGGGGGGCTGGATGCCTACCACTACTACCACCCTCAACCAGGGGGCAGGATGCCTACCACTACTACCACCCTCACCCAGGGGGCAGGATGCCCACCACTACTACCACCCTTAGCCAGGGGGGCTGGATGCCTACCACCACCCTTAGCCAGGGGGGCTGGATGCCTACCACTACTACCACCCTCAACCAGGGGGCAGGATGCCTACCACTACTACCACCCTCACCCAGGGGGGCAGGATGCCCACCACTACTACCACCCTTAGCCAGGGGGTGCCAGGATGCCCACCACCACTACCACCCTTAGCCAGGGGGCTGGATGCCTACCACTACTACCACCCTCACCCAGGGCGGGCTGGATGCCTACCACCACCCCTTAGCCAGGGGGGCTGGATGCCTACCACCACTACCACCCTCACCCAGGGCGGGCTGGATGCCTACCACCACCCTTAGCCAGGGGGCTGGATGCCTACCACTACTACCACCCTTAGCCAGGGGGGCAGGATGCCCACCACTACTACCACCCCACCCAGGGGGCTGGATGCCTACCACTACTACCACCCTCAACCAGGGGGGCTGGATGCCTACCACTACTACCACCCTCACCCAGGGGGCAGGATGCCCACCACTACTACCACCCCCACCCAGGGGGCAGGATGCCTACCACTACTACCACCCTCACCCAGGGGGGCAGGATGCCCACCACTACTACCACCCTTAGCCAGGGGGCTGGATGCCTACCACCACCCTTAGCCAGGGGGCTGGATGCCTACCACTACTACCACCCTCACCCAGGGGGCAGGATGCCCACCACTACTACCACCCTTAGCCAGGGGGCAGGATGCCCACCACTACTACCACCCTCACCCAGGGGGCAGGATGCCTACCACTACTACCACCCTCACCCAGGGGGGCAGGATGCCCACCACTACTACCACCCTTAGCCAGGGGGCAGGATGCCCACCACTACTACCACCCTCACCCAGGGGGCAGGATGCCCACCACTACTACCACCCTTAGCCAGGGGGCAGGATGCCTACCACTACTACCACCCTCACCCAGGGGGGCAGGATGCCCACCACTACTACCACCCTTAGCCAGGGGGCAGGATGCCTACCACTACTACCACCCTCACCCAGGGGGGCAGGATGCCCACCACTACTACCACCCTCACCCAGGGGGCAGGATGCCCACCACTACTACCACCCTTAGCCAGGGGGCTGGATGCCTACCACTACTACCACCCTTAGCCAGGGGGCTGGATGCCTACCACTACTACCACCCTCAACCAGGGGGCAGGATGCCTACCACTACTACCACCCTCACCCAGGGGGGCAGGATGCCCACCACTACTACCACCCTTAGCCAGGGGGGCTGGATGCCTACCACCACCCTTAGCCAGGGGGCTGGATGCCTACCACTACTACCACCCTCAACCAGGGGGGCAGGATGCCTACCACTACTACCACCCTCACCCAGGGGGGCAGGATGCCCACCACTACTACCACCCTTAGCCAGGGGGTGCCAGATGCCCACCACCACTACCACCCTTAGCCAGGGGGCTGGATGCCTACCACTACTACCACCCTCACCCAGGGCGGGCTGGATGCCTACCACCACCCTTAGCCAGGGGGCTGGATGCCTACCACTACTACCACCCCACCCAGGGGGCAGGATGCCTACCACTACTACCACCCTCACCCAGGGGGCAGGATGCCCACCACTACTACCACCCCCACCCAGGGGGCAGGATGCCCACCACTACTACCACCCTCACCCAGGGGGGCAGGATGCCCACCACTACTACCACCCTCACCCAGGGGGCAGGATGCCCACCACTACTACCACCCTTAGCCAGGGGGCTGGATGCCTACCACTACTACCACCCTTAGCCAGGGGGCTGGATGCCTACCACTACTACCACCCTCAACCAGGGGGGCAGGATGCCTACCACTACTACCACCCCCACTCATAGGATGGACAATGCATGACACAACAAGCACACCACAACCTAGGGAATGCAAGATTAAGACATCCCCCACCACCATGACAAGCGTGTGAGCAGGCTGTGTCAAATGCCTACAACACCGAACATGACATTGAACATACAATGTGACCCCCTAGCACATGTGCCACACATATATGTGTGTGGCACCCACAATGCAAGCAGCCCATGACCATTGTGGCAATGGGGCCTAAACCCCCATCATCACAGTGACCAAAAGGCAAGTGTGGGGTCCATAGCTGAAGCACATTTTGACCATTGTGGCAATGGGGTCTAAACCCCCATCATCACAGTGACCAAAAGGCAAGTGTGGGGTCCATAGCTGAAGCACATTTTGACCATTGTGGCAATGGGGTCTAAACCCCATCATCACAGTGACCAAAAGGTAAGTGTGGGGTCCATAGCTGAAGCACAGTTTGACCATTGTGGCAATGGGGTCTAAACCCCCATCATCACAGTGACCAAAAGGCAAGTGTGGGGTCCATAGCTGAAGCACATTTTGACCATTGTGGCAATGGGGTCTACACCCTCATCATCACAGTGACCAAAAGGTAATTGTTGACAAAGAAAGAGCTGCAACTGCCAAACTGCATGGATCATTCCTGGTCACAGAACCAAAAACTCATCTGTGGCAAAGTAGTGTATGTGTCCCATTGCAACATAAATTGGGGGAGCCAAATACTGCAGTGCAAATGAAACATTCCTTTGGCCATGTGCAGACAAACAACACCCATGGTGGCTGAGACCGTCAACAGTCATCAATGACACAATGACAGAAGTGACCATCAGAATGCAGAACCACATATTTGCACCAATGGGCACACAAATGCAGATACCCTGTGGAGACAGCAGATGTGAGGTGAACAGATACCATACCATGGCAGCAATGGGACACACAAACCATGATCACTGTGCTGACCGATGACCTAGGAGTCCCAGGGACAGCAGGGGAAACACACCAAACAACATACAGCCAATGGCACACCCAAGATATGCCAATGCAGTGGTGCAGATGCACAAACACAAACAGGCAGACCAACACTGTCATCATACACAGCAGGTGAGGGGTGGGGGTGCCATTGTCCCCAGGCAACAACACAACACATGAGGAGAGCTGAATACCAATCATACAGATGTGCATACACTGCCACACTAAGGTAACTCATGGATCCAAATCCCCTATGTGGGCAAGCAGGCATTGACAGGTGAGAGGGAGCACAAAACACACATGTCACACAGGCACGTAGGAACAACAACTGACACAGCAAGTCACAGACACACCACAGCACCACCCCCAGGGCCCCCACAATGTGGTGACCCTGGGCTGAAGAAAAATACCACTGTGATGACAAAGCTAAATGTCGTTCACACTGTGAACCACAGTCAGGTGTCCTGAGCAACTAACTACCATCACACCTACACAAGCACAAATCAATCAGCATGGCCAGTAAGCCAAGGCCAACATGGAGGCAGGGGACTAGCCGGGCAACAACTCTCATCTGCACACACTCAAGACCACACCCCTCGACCTCCAACAATGTGCAGCAGTGAAGTACACATGCACTGGTGACATTGCACATGCACCCATTACTATTCCAGGGTGGTGGGTGGGAACCAAGGTGTAGAAACACATCACACATGGACACTCAACAAGACTCCTGAATGTCTGACACACTGCACACTACGCTGTACATGGACATGACGGCAATACCACACCGACCAATGGGATCCCAGCCACAGTCACACACCAATGAAGAAGCCAAGGTCACCCACAAAGAACACACATAGACAACAACCAACATTGCAGCCCGGACCCTAAGGAGTGCCAGCAGTCACACACACAACGTGTCACAATCACTGAAAGATAACACAAACTGGAAATCACATGACAGGGGCAAACAACAAGTGCCAAAGGGAAACCTGACTGTGACCCATCTGCGTCAGCACACAAACTCTGCCCTGACAGCAAACACACCTATGGGTGACACCCTGATGACCAGTAATGTGCCATGCACCCACATCACAGAGAACACAGGGAGAAGACTTTGGGGGAACATAGCTCAAGTCAGCAAGCATCACAAACAGGTACAACACTAGGGATCACAGCATGCGCAGATGAATGGAAGTGAACACACAGACATGCACATACAACACACACCTTGGGCGCAGGCAATGTCACACGTGTACACACTGCCATGAGGGGACTCCACTCCTGTGTGAGGAAAGCTGTGCCATATGTTGCCTCAGTAGGGCCCCATCATGTCAGCTGAGCACTTGGTCACACAATCAACAATTAGCACCAAATGAGGGCTCCCATCACATCAGCCTGGTCATGGATGTGCCAACGGAATCATCAGCACAGATCCAACACACTTGTATAGCAATGTTGCACTGACTACACGGATGAGTCCCTCCCCATTGATGCCCAAACCTGCATGTCCACTGGAGATGGCAACACGGTCAGGGAAGTAGACAAATGCAACGATGGCAGGCACAACAGATGTGCAGGGGTGGAAGCCACAGATATGAAATTGCCAATGTAAGTAGGAAACCCATTGCCAAATACTGAACACATGACACCCTCAGATGCTGCTATTGATGACATGGATACACCACATGATAGGACACATTCCCCCTGGACCACATGGGTTCCTGCACAGTAACACTTCATAATCATGAGACCAGATATCACCATCACTGCAGCAAGGGCATGGTTAGCTGCACCAACAACATGTACATCTGAAGCATGAGCACTAGAGAAAAGAAAGTTGCTTTATTCAGCATATGTGTTGAGGCCAAACGAAGTCCTGAAAAAGAGCAAAGGCCAATGGCCAGTCCATTGTCAAAGTTCAAACAGGGTGACACTGGCAGATGGCACCCTACGCATGCCTGCACAATACCAGGGACAATCCACTAGGAGGGGCAACCGGGGGGCAGGCCAGGCACCGCAGGGACAGGATCAGGGCTCACCAGGGGGAGTCAGGGAAGGGGTGGTGGGTGCTGGAGAGCCACTGACAACTGCAGTGGAGGTGTCTGACATGGTGTGTGCCGGCACAACTGGGGGCATGACACAGATGTCGTGGGTGCCGGCACAACTGCAGTGGACCCTGCAGATGGGGTGGACAGGTCCGCCACTGCAGTGCCCAAGTCAGACAGGGCGGTAGTGGACTCCACTGCAGTGCCTACCTCCAGGGGAGGAGAATGGGGAACAGGCAAGGTGGGTTGGACAGAGGGGGGACACCCTCACCACATCAGTGGCACAGACAAGCGCAGCGGGGGTGTGGTGCTGGGAGAGCAAGTGGCAGGGGGAGAAGGCCGGAGCATCTTGGGGATGGTATATCTGTGGGTGGGGGAACCTGGGGCAGGGTGTGGTGGGGGCACCTGTGCAGTGGGGGCCTGAGGGATGGAGGACGGAGACCTTGTGCCTGAGCTGCAGGGCGGTGGCGGGGTCTTGCTCTTAGCACTCCGGGGGACTTGCGGGTGGGGGCCTCAGTCCGTCTGCGCCTGGGGGAGGGTGTCCGGGGGCGAGGGGCACTCTGCTCCGTGTGGGTGGGCTTCCTCTTCCCCCGGGATGCTGGAGCAGCTTCATCGGTGGGGAAGAGGCCGAGGTCACAGAGGAAGAGCTGCTGTGACTTTGGGGTTGCAGGTGAGGCAAGGGAGGGTGCTTTGGAGGGAGAGGGAACTGAGGACTGCGCAGTGCATGTGGATGCGTGTGTGTGTTCCAGGGCCCCATCCCCTGTGAGTCTGGCTTCAGTCCCCTGAATGTGCTTGCGTGTGCGTTTTGTCATTGGCGTGTGTGTCAGTGTGCTGGATGTGTGTGTGCTGGTGTGTGCCAGTGTGTGTGTGCCTGGGATGGGTAAGGTGCTGGGGAGTGTGGATGGAGCAGAGGCAGGAGGGGTGAGGGACCGTTTGAGGAGGGACACTGCTGCCGTCAGGGAGGAGTCCATGGACCTATTGCCCCTCTGTAGGTCAGACATGCCCGATGAGATGCCCTCCATGAACGACACCAGCTGAGTCAACAGCGCGGTGTGCGCATGGAGGACACTCAGCATGGCTGTCTGCCCTACATGGAGCTGGCGAAGGAGGTACACAGACTCCTCACTCAGGGCAGCAGGGGACACAGGGGCAGGGGGTGCGGTGCCTGGCCCAAAGGAGACACGCTCCCGGACATGGGAGCCTCCACGGACCTGGGGAATGGGAGCCGATGGGAGGGCGGTGGTGGTGCTGGTGGTGGCGGGGACAGCAACACTAGCTGGGGTGTGGTGGCTGCTGACACCCGCCTCCACAAGGGAGTCATCCTCCGAGTTGCTCTGGTCCTCAGCTGAGGTGGATGCTGCTGAGGACTCCTCGGTGTGGCTCCCCTCGCCCTCCGTGCCACTGGGTCCCTCCGACCACTCCTCGGCTGCTGACCCAGTCTGGCTCTCCGGCTCCTCCTGGTCCGTGGAGCTGTCCCCTTCCGTGGCCGTGGATGTATCTGCAAACAATGGGGAAACAGACAGACATCAGTCACCTGCACATAACGCACACACCACTGTGAGCACAGCACATCACAGAGCAAGCCCTGGCATCATTAGTTGTACATTGCTAAAAGTGCACTAATTGAACAGGAGAAGTCAATTGTCAGTCTGATGCCAAGCATGGCACTCACATCCCACATGGCCTTGCACCCATCTGTCTGGTGTCTGTTGGATTGCAACACCCCAGTGTTGACACATGCACCAAGTACACAGTAGTTGGACAGTGCAGAGAACACGGTGTGGACACATCACAGCTCTTGCCACTGAGTCAGTACAGGTTTACGGATGTAAGGGATGCCCAGAGTCAAATAGGAAATGCATGTGATGCATACCAGCGACAGACACCATGATGCACCCATGTCCTGATAGCCAGCGCCACTATGGTGTGCATGTAGCACATGTCACTCCCCTGCAGGATCACCAATCAGTAGACACATGCCATGGCGGAGGCATGACTGCAAAGTCATACATCACTGTCTCAGTGATGTATGACTTTGCAGCCAGACAACAACACTCTGCACTGTGTCACAATAGTAGGTCATGGGGAATGCAAGTCCTGGAGCTGCACAAGTGCACATGTACATCCCCCCACAACACATCCTCTTAACCCTCATCTGTCCAGGTCATACCTATTGGACATATGGGAGACCTGTGACACTACCCTCTGAACCTGAGCCCCTCACACTCTGCTGTGCATGGGGAACAGCTGCCTGAACTTCACATTTACATGCCCCAGTCTGCATGGGCAGCTGATCAGACACCTATGTGTCACACAAGTATCGTCTCCTATGGTCACATCTCCAGTGGCATGCTGAGCCCCTACCAAGAAACTCCACAGCAGTCCTGGCGACTAATCCACAGCACACTGACACAGAGGCAGACACCTGAGGGGCAAATCACTGTGCACAATGTGTCCTCTGATACACGGGAGTGGGAGTACAGAGTGTATTGTATGGCCTGGAGTAGGCATGACTGTCCAGCCCCACATGAATGAGGGATGAGCCCTGGACTGTAGGCAGCTGGCTAAGTATGTGTGACACACGTCATATACATACTCCTGGGGCCCAAACATTGTTCCCACCCGCAGCATGGGTGTGTGCCAGGTACCCCAGCCACATGTGGTGGATCAGCTCAGCAATTGGACCACAGATCAAAGTAACACGCTGAATACATGTCAGAATACAGGCATTGTGTAAGCAATGGACCCACCCATGATGCCCACCACAGAGTCAGGGAAACAGATGCTGTCTCCCACCTTGAGTCAAGCAAACTGCAAGGACACAGTCCTAAGTGACAGAATTCCCTGCATGTAAGGGCCACACCTGGGTATCAGATGAGGAGTGGGCAGTGCACAATAGAGGGACATGGCTCCTGGACAACATGACTGCTGTACTGTGGCAGTTCAACCTGGCCCGAGGAGGGCACATAACATGTTAGACAGAGTACACAGTGCAGTCTTTGACTCACCCCCTCCTTGCTGCTCTCTGGCCTTCAGCTGCCCATCCAGGTCTGGAAAGACCACCGCCAGGATCCTGAGCATGTGGGGGTCAGGGTCCGTGTTCCGCCCCTCCTGCGAGGAGGCGACAGCTTCAGCTGGACCCGTGCAATCCTCCGGGTCCAGCCCCGAAGGTCCTGCCACCTCTTTTGGCAGTTGCGGATCCGGCGCTTGTAGACCCCCACGGACCGGACAGCCCGGACGATGTCCTTCCAGATCTCATGCTTCCGATGGGCAGAAGCCTGTCAGGATGACAAAGTGATAAGGACATTACTACACATGCAACATATCCGTGCATGACACAGTTGCATATACATGTCGCAATCACAGGGGCACATGGTGTACCCAGGCAGTGCACGGCTGCCCATGGACAGTTTTCCAGAAGTCACTACATGGTATCATAGCATGGGGAGTAAAACCCTGTTCAGAAGCACTGTCACTGCACCATACCTGTCCAGTGCAAGTCACTACACACTATGGGGGGTGACAACTACTCAGTGAGCCTGCTAGCCAGTGGTGTGCTGACTCTCAGCCTTGCTAGTCAGACAAAATGCACATTCAGAAAGGCAGTGCACAGAACACTCACCTGCTCCCCTGGTGTCCCATACAGCTTGCTGTACTGTGGAAGTAGGCTGTCCAGCAGGGCCTGGTTCTCTTCAAGGCTGAAGGCTGGGGCTCTCTCCACAGTACGTGCCATTGCAGGGTCCAGAGGGGCAGAGACAGCAGCAGTGCAGTGGCAGATGTCGTCCTGGAGCATGTAGTGCAGGCAAGTGGGCTCTCAGGGGAACATGCAGCAATATATATGTGCTGGAGAGGCAGATACTGTCCCTTGTGTCCAAAGTGATAGGTCCAAGTCGTTTGCATCTTCTGAATCTGGCCAATCCATGGAATAGCAGCACCAAAACACGCCCACAGCATCCTTCAAATCTTCAACTTCATGACATACATGATTTTGCAACATTGTTGTGGGTGACCAACTGATTTTCCAGCAACCGACTCGTTCGAATATTCGAAAACGCGTCCGTTGCCAGGCAAGCCCATTGTCAATGGGTGCGCACCGATCGGTCCATTGCTGTTCAACGCGCACAGGGGTACAACGCGTACCCGCACACATTGAAAGCAATGGGCCGGCCGGAGGCACCGATCGGTCCATTGCTGTTCAACGCGCACAGGGGTACAACGCGTACCCGCACACATTGAATGCAATGGGCCGGCCGGAGGCACCGATCGGTCCATTGCAGTACAACGCGCACAGGGGTACAACGCGTACCCGCACACATTGAATGCAATGGGCCGGCCGGAGGCACCGATCGGTCCATTGCTGTTCAACGCGCACAGGGGTACAACG
Source organism: Calotriton arnoldi (assembly GCA_963921515.1). NCBI lineage: Eukaryota > Metazoa > Chordata > Amphibia > Caudata > Salamandridae > Calotriton > Calotriton arnoldi. The sequence continues at coordinate 28,111 of CAWUFW010025842.1, read as the reverse complement.
CGTACCCGCACACATTGAATGCAATGGGCCGGCCGGAGGCACCGATCGGTCCATTGCAGTACAACGCGCACAGGGGTACAACGCGTACCCGCACACATTGAATGCAATGGGCCGGCCGGAGGCACCGATCGGTCCATTGCTGTTCAACGCGCACAGGGGTACAACGCGTACCCGCACACATTGAATGCAATGGGCCGGCCGGAGGCACCGATCGGTCCATTGCTGTTCAACGCGCACAGGGGTACAACGCTGTACCCGCACACATTGAATGCAATGGGCCGGCCGGAGGCACCGATCGGTCCATTGCTGTTCAACGCGCACAGGGGTACAACGCGTACCCGCACACATTGAAAGCAATGGGCCGGCCGGAGGCACCGATCGGTCCATTGCTGTTCAACGCGCACAGGGGTACAACGCGTACCCGCACACATTGAATGCAATGGGCCGGCCGGAGGCACCGATCGGTCCATTGCAGTACAACGCATCACTGTACATGTGACTGGCATATGTCAGCATGCCTGTCTCAGATGGACATATGCCAGCCACAGATAGCTCCCAGGGAGTGAGGGGCACACCTACATCACGACAGCCTGTCCAAACCTTATCATAAGGCATGTAAGGCTGCATTTCCTATTGTGTGTATGTTGGTGTACATGTTGTCCTGTGGGTGTCACCTGTGGGCAGCCACCCCCAGGCTGTGCACGTGTTCATGGGGACAGGATCATGGGTGTTACGTGTACGTGACCACTGTGATGTGCAACTGTTCATATCTGTGCATGTGCCATGGTCACATTTCACAGTGGTGTTTGTGTATGTCATGTCACATACCCCGTGAGTCCCATGTGGGACGGTATGTTTGAGCCAGGGTGTCCCAGTGGCACAATAGTGATGGCCCTCCACAGTCTTTGTGCATGTAGTGTTTACAATGTCTCTGATTTCATGTGCACAATGGGAGACAGTCTCCACATCCACGTTGTGTGTGCATGGACTCTGATGTTGTGCGTGTGTGTCACAGACGTCCATGGCTCTCCTGCCATGGCAAGTGTGGCCACTACCTGTGGGGGTCATGTTTGTTTTGTTGTGGTGTACACATGATACTCCAGGTGATGCCAGTGTCCATGTGGCATTACAGGGTCCCTGGGAATGTGCCTGTCGTTGAGCTGTGGTGCCTGGGGCACATCTGTCCTCACATGTCACTGGGGGGTGACTGTGACACAGCATCATGATATCCAATGGGCCAAACAGGGACAAATTGATGCCACCTGTAGGACCGTGTTGACAGATGTTGGCCATGTATGTACCATAAATGTCGTTCCGGTACTGCACACTTCATGTAGTTGTGCCTCATGATGATGTATGTTGGGATCTTGAGTGTGTTCAATGCCGCATATGTGGGGTGACTGACGATCTTGCTTACTTCTCCTCTGCACTGCAGGGCTCCTGCTGTCCATCGGCCATTCCCAGACCTGGCAACGATGGTGGAACGGGACAGCATCCGACGGTACCGCTTCACCAGGCAGCTGATTGAGGATTTTGCAGTGCAGTTGTCCCCACATTTGCAGCCTGGCCGGCCGTATCCTACAGCGCTGACCCCCAAGGTGAAGGTGATGGCAGCCCTACACTTCTTTGCCACCGGTACCTTCCAACATACTGTGGCGTCTGCTGGTGGGATGTCACAGACCATGTTCAGCCGTGTGCTCCGCGATGTTTTGGCGGCAATGTTGCTCTTCCTGAACCGGTACATCTATTTCCCTAGACTGCGACGACTCACTGACGTGAAGAGTGACTTTTATGCCCTGGGGAGGATGCCGCATGTCATTGGCTCCATTGATGGGACACATGTGGCTTTGGTACCACCACAGGCCCAGGAGCAGGCCTACAGGAACCGCAAGCACTACCACTCGGTCAATGCACTGGTGGTGTGTCTTGCAGACATGACCATCACACACGTGTGTGCCCGTTTCCCTGGTTCAGCACACGATGCCTTTGTGATGAGGAGTAGTCGCATCCCCAGGTTGATGGCACAGATGCAGAACCAGCGTGCCTGGCTTGTCGGTGTGTACTGACTTTGTGCCATTGTGTGTGATCTGATCTGTAGTATTCCGCCCACTTTTCCAAGTCAGCTGATGTGCACTTGTCTGTCCGTAGGTGACTCGGGATACCCCAACATGCCGTGGTTGCTGACACCCCTCAGGAACCCTGTGACACCTGCCCAGATGCGCTACAATGAGGCACATGGTCGGACCAGGAGAGTGATTGAGCGGACCTTTGGTCTCCTGAAGAGCCGCTTCCGCTGCCTGGACAAGACCGGAGGGTCCCTCCCATATGCCCCTGCGAAAGTGTGCAAGATTATCATCGTCTGCTGCATGCTCCACAACCTGGCAGTGCGGAAGGAGTTGCCTCTCATCCAGGATGACGATGACCAACATCCGCCACCTGTGGAGGATCCTGGCCTGGACCACGATGCCAGTGACGATGATGATGATGATGGTGATGGTGATGTCCGCACACAGCTCATCACCAACTTCTTTAGCTGAATGTGAGTATCCTGAGGTGTCATGTGAATGATGTGAGTTGGCATGATGTGTGGGTGGTGCTCTGGTGCTGTTGGAGTGTGTCCATGGGCTACTTGACAGGATGTGTGTTGCGATGTGTGGTGACAGGTGGGCTGTACTCCCCAACAGTGTTGACATGCTAACTTGGTTCTGGGTGGGTATCTTGTAACATGTATTGTGCATGAGTTTTGCTGTTCTGTCCTGTACTGCATTGCTTTTGACTGTGTGTCATTTCTGTCCTTCACAGGGTACTTTCAGATTCGTTTGGTCAACTGTGTCCACCGACGACGTGATTGCACATCCAGGCTGGTAGCTGTTGTGTCCCTACAGGTGATGTGCGCCACACCCATGGACTTCCTTCTGTCTACAGTTGTTGACTGTGTGCCCGCTACCAGGTGGGGTTACCTTGCATCTGTAGTGGTTACGGCATGTTGCTACTGTGTAATAAACCTGTGCTTCACTTAGTGATGTGCGTTGTCTGTGGTCACACATTTGACTGCCATTTGCTTACTGCACCTGTGGGCTACTTGACTACAACTGGGAATGGGTGTGGTGTCTGTGCATTGCACCGTCTTCCCTGGCAACATCAGTGTAGGCAATGAGTCAGATGGCCTAGGTGTGTATGTGTTGTGTAGCCCTGGTGGTGTGTCTCCCTCATATGTGTCACGTTGCCTGTACTCACATGCCTGTGTTGTCCTTGCTGTTGCAGTTCGCATACACTGTGTAATTTTGCAGTTCATCATCCCCATAACAGCACCCACGTTGGAATCACGACAGAGGCAAGTATGGTGTATTAGTGTGTTTATTGTGATAATAGTGCATAGGATGGATTGTGCTGTACATGAATCTTGCAATCCCAAGTTCCTAGATGAATAGAAAGTCCAGGTAGACAGGATCCCCAGTATCGGGGCCACTGTTGTCTGACACATTGTTCCAACTTATACTCCCCATGCAATGTGTGGGAGTAGTGTTGCCATCAACAGGGTGAACAGTCTGTGCACAAAGGCGAAAATCCAGAACAGGTTCAGGCTTCCTGGGAGTTGCGCTTGGCCATCAGCCTCTCACTTTCCCCTCCTCGGACGACCCCTCTTCTTGGGGGGGGCCCTCAAGTGCAGGCTGCTGCGGTGCAGGGGACTCTCCGCCAGAGTCCTCCTCCCTCCCTGTGGCAGTTGCAGTTTGTTCGGTACCAGATGTTGTTGGCACACAGGGAGGTGTGGACTGGTTGCTGTTCATCTGGCGGAGGCATTGTAAAATGTCCCTGTGCACCGCCGTCATCTCATGTAGTACATCCCACTTGGACTCCACGCGGGTCATGTGGGAGTCCACACGTGACATGTGGGAGTCCACACGTGACATGTGTGACTCCACTTGGGACATGTGGGAGTCCAAGCGGGCATGATGGGCAGCCTGCTGCTGTTTGATGTCTCTGAGGAGCCCCACTACCTGGCTGAGCTCTCCGGTGCTGGACTGGTACGCATCAGCTATGCGTACCAGTTGTGGGTCTTCATGCACACCAGCAACGTCTGCAAGCAGCGACCTCTGTCTCCCACCCCTCCCACCACCCCTGCTGACATGTGCAGTGTGTGCAGTTGCACGCACAGATAACCCTGGTCCACCTTGGGGGTTGGTGGTGGTGGTGGTGTCCATGGCCCCAGGTTGGTCCAGGGTCACTGCGCTGGTGTTGTTCCTTATTCTGTCCATGTCGGCAGGGATGGTATTCGTGGTGACAGTCGTTGGAGGGGTGGGTGCAGGGGGTGCAGCTGGTGGACCTGCTGGTGCTGCAGCTGGTGGTCCTGCTGGTGCAGCATGTTGACTTGCACCGGATGTGCCAGGTTGTTCATCGTCCGAGGAGGACAGAGGCTGTACGACGCCAGTGAGCTCGGCATCCTCTTGAGCCTGGGACTGGGACTCCTCAGCGTCTGCTGCTGTGTCCCTATCATCACCTGTTTTTGGGAGACACAAACAATGTATGTCATGTTTCTGCAGGCATCAGTGGTTGACACACCTGACAGTTGTGACTGTGCCTCGGGGTGCGGGCCTGTACATTGTATTGTCCTAAGTCGTCACAGTCAGGGGTTGATATTGGTGTGGCACATTGTCCTGCATTATTTGGGCATTTCTATGTATTCTCTGGGGTGTGAACATGGTCTGCATTGATTGTGTTTGGTTGACAGCCAGACCTCCTTCCCACCCACCCACCCACCCAGTCAGTTATCCCACCATGGAACGTGCTTGCATTGCAGGGAGTGTAAGTTGTCTCTCAGGATGTCAGTCAGTGGTGTCCTGCTGTTTGTTGGTGCACAGTTGGCAGCAGGGCCTTGTGCTCCCCACAGCAGTAGCCAGTGTCAGCCATCTTGTGAGTCCTTCTCCACTCCCTGTGATGTGAGCATGGTTCAGGGTGGTGTTGATGGGCCAGTTGTGAGGCTGAGCAATGTCTGTGACTACGACTCCCATCATGCTATTGCCTCCACCCCCTTCCCAGCATGCCCATGCTTCCTTCCTTTTGACTCTGCTTCCCTGTGGGGTGGGCTGGCTGTGCTGACAGGATGGCTGGGAGTGTTGTCCTGGCAGTTGTTTGGCTAAGAGTCCCAAGAGTGTCCCTGTGCTTCACACAACATAAGCCAGGGTGGTGGTGCTTTGTGGGATCTTGTGTTAGGATGGAGGGCATTGCATTCTACCAGGTGGGTACTGTGGAGTTTGTGTTGGGGGGGGGTGTGAGGGGAGGTGCTGGTGACTATGGTCAGTGCTGCAAGTCCCCCTTCCCACCCAGCCAGCCAGATATCCCACCATGGAACGTGCTTGCATTGCAGGGAGTGTAAGTTGTCTCTCAGGATGTCAGTCAGTGGTGTCCTGCTGTTTGTTGGTGCACAGTTGGCAGCAGGGCCTTGTGCTCCCCACAGCAGTAGCCAGTGTCAGCCATCTTGTGAGTCCTTCTCCACTCCCTGTGATGTGAGCATGGTTCAGGGTGGTGTTGATGGGCCAGTTGTGAGGCTGAGCAATGTCTGTGACTACGACTCCCATCATGCTATTGCCTCCACCCCCCTTCCCAGCATGCCCATGCTTCCTTCCTTTTGACTCTGCTTCCCTGTGGGGTGGGCTGGCTGTGCTGACAGGATGGCTGGGAGTGTTGTCCTGGCAGTTGTTTGGCTAAGAGTCCCAAGAGTGTCCCTGTGCTTCACACAACATAAGCCAGGGTGGTGGTGCTTTGTGGGATCTTGTGTTAGGATGGAGGGCATTGCATTCTACCAGGTGGGTACTGTGGAGTTTGTGTTGGGGGGGGTGTGAGGGGAGGTGCTGGTGACTATGGTCAGTGCTGCAAGTCCCCCTTCCCACCCAGCCAGCCAGATATCCCACCATGGAACGTGCTTGCATTGCAGGGAGTGTAAGTTGTCTCTCAGGATGTCAGTCAGTGGTGTCCTGCTGTTTGTTGGTGCACAGTTGGCAGCAGGGCCTTGTGCTCCCCACAGCAGTAGCCAGTGTCAGCCATCTTGTGAGTCCTTCTCCACTCCCTGTGATGTGAGCATGGTTCAGGGTGGTGTTGATGGGCCAGTTGTGAGGCTGAGCAATGTCTGTGACTACGACTCCCATCATGCTATTGCCTCCACCCCCTTCCCAGCATGCCCATGCTTCCTTCCTTTTGACTCTGCTTCCCTGTGGGGTGGGCTGGCTGTGCTGACAGGATGGCTGGGAGTGTTGTCCTGGCAGTTGTTTGGCTAAGAGTCCCAAGAGTGTCCCTGTGCTTCACACAACATAAGCCAGGGTGGTGGTGCTTTGTGGGATCTTGTGTTAGGATGGAGGGCATTGCATTCTACCAGGTGGGTACTGTGGAGTTTGTGTTGGGGGGGTGTGAGGGGAGGTGCTGGTGACTATGGTCAGTGCTGCAAGTCCCCCTTCCCACCCAGCCAGCCAGATATCCCACCATGGAACGTGCTTGCATTGCAGGGAGTGTAAGTTGTCTCTCAGGATGTCAGTCAGTGGTGTCCTGCTGTTTGTTGGTGCACAGTTGGCAGCAGGGCCTTGTGCTCCCCACAGCAGTAGCCAGTGTCAGCCATCTTGTGAGTCCTTCTCCACTCCCTGTGATGTGAGCATGGTTCAGGGTGGTGTTGATGGGCCAGTTGTGAGGCTGAGCAATGTCTGTGACTACGACTCCCATCATGCTATTGCCTCCACCCCCTTCCCAGCATGCCCATGCTTCCTTCCTTTTGACTCTGCTTCCCTGTGGGGTGGGCTGGCTGTGCTGACAGGATGGCTGGGAGTGTTGTCCTGGCAGTTGTTTGGCTAAGAGTCCCAAGAGTGTCCCTGTGCTTCACACAACATAAGCCAGGGTGGTGGTGCTTTGTGGGATCTTGTGTTGGGATGGAGGGCATTGCATTCTACCAGGTGGGTACTGTGGAGTTTGTGTTGGGGGGGTGTGTGAGGGGAGGTGCTGGTGACTATGGTCAGTGCTGCAAGTCCCCCTTCCCATCCAGCCAGCCAGATAGCCCACCATGGAACGTGCTTGCATTGCAGGGAGTGTAAGTTGTCTCTCAGGATGTCAGTCAGTGGTGTCCTGCTGTTTGTTGGTGCACAGTTGGCAGCAGGGCCTTGTGCTCCCCACAGCAGTAGCCAGTGTCAGCCATCTTGTGAGTCCTTCTCCACTCCCTGTGATGTGAGCATGGTTCAGGGTGGTGTTGATGGGACAGTTGTGGGGGGGCAATATGTGTGACTGCGACTCCCATGATGCTATTGGCTACACTGACTTGGCCAGCATACACAGAATTCCTTCCTTTGAGTGGTCTTCACTGTGTGTTGGTGTTGTTGTGGTGGCTACATGTGTGGATGTGTGTGTTAGTTCTATTTGTGCCACTGCCTAGCTGTAGTTGTGGTTGTGTTTGTACATGTGTTGGCACAGTTGGATGTGACTTTTTTGATGGCATGTGTTGTGTTTATCTGACTGACATACACATTTTGGGATGATTCTGTTCTAGTTGCTGTGTAATTGCTATGTGTGCATGGTTTGACTCTCCCCTTGACAGTGATGTGTGTGTTTTGTGGCAGTTTATTGTGTACATTTGTTGTGTACTCACCAGGCTCTGGGATGTTCTCTAGTCCATATACGCTCACTGGCGGAAGGATGGCCCGCACCTTCTCCTCCCAGGGCCTGAGGTATATTGGCTTGGCAGGAGGGCCACTGCCGGTCTGTTGGCTGTTGATGTAGTCTATCTTCAGCAGGTCCCGTACCCTCCTGCGCACGTCATACCACCTGTTCTGGATGTCCGTCTTTGTGCGCCGACATGATGATTGGGCGTTCACCCTGTTGATGATCCTCTCCCACATCTTGGTTTTCTGCGACATGGGGGTCTGTTGGACCAGAGTGCCAAACAGCTGTGGCTCCACCCTGAGGATCTCGTCTACCAGGACTTCCAATTCACAATCTAGGAACTTGGGATTCTTCTTGGGGGGCATGGTGATGGGTGGTGATGGTGAGTGATGTGTGTGTTGGTGTGCAGGTGAGGGTGTGTGAGTGTGTGTTTTGCTGGGTGTATGTGAGGTAGGTATTTGTTGGTGTGCTGATGGTGTGTGGCTTGTGTGAGGGATGAGCTGTGGGTGTGTGGTTGCTTTCTCTTGGGTGCTGGCAGTGAAATGGCATTTGCAAAGGCTCATGGTAGTGATTTGTGTCCTTTATATAGGTGGAGTTGTGGGTGTGTCTTTGTTCTCTGTCCCCACCCCCCCAGTATTTATTGGCTTGGTAATTGCTTGTTTGGCCTTTTTTTGGGTGATTTTTCCTTTGTGCTGTTTGTGTATGTTGGAAACGTTCTTGTGACCGAGTCGGACCCTGCATTGGTCTCGTACGGTGTTTTCCGTTTCGTTCACGCTGTGTTTGTGCAGTTTTGTATGCTGCGTACGCGTCGGTCGCGGTGTATTGTGTTGCTTCGGCTCGGTTTTGTATGCGTGTCGGTCGTACGGCTTGTCCTCCGTCCGACTCGGTCGTGTTTTCGCGCCTTGCATCGTACTTTGCGGGTTGGAGTTGGCGGGTACGATTCGGTCGGATTTGTTCCGGGTGCGTGTCGGTCGGTTGGATTCGCGTGTTTTTCCGGCCGGATTGCTATTTTCCGAGCGGCTCGGTCGGTCGGCTTGGTTTCCTGACGTGTCGGTCGGATTTATCGCGGCTTGCATCGTACTTGGCGTGTCGGGCGCCACTGGTACGTGTCGGTCGGTATTTTTTCCGGATCCGAGTCGGTCGGTGCTTTTTCCGGCCCGAATCGGAATCGACCCCGTAGTGTTTTAGCAAGTTTATTTTATAAAACGGGTAGATTAGAATATTATTACACTGACATAAATAAGATTTTTGCAAAAGTTTCCGTAGTTCCCGAGCGTAACAAAATAAAAGAGGGAAAAACGTTTGGTGAATATTTTTTAGAAGATAAAATTTTAACATTAGATAGTATAATTAGGTACAACCTTACCTGTGAGTTAAAGAAGGAAGAAAAGGTATTTTTAGAGATGGTTGAAGAGAGAAGAGTGAAATTTCAAAGAAAAGTGATAGAAGAGACAAAAACACCTCTTTGGGCATTTGAAGAAGACAATCATGACAAGAAAAAGACAAATGCAGCTATGACTCTGGATTGGCCTCAACAGGGAAGGTTGTGCATTGGAAGAAATAAGACAAGATATGACAATTATTTTGTGGGTTCCAGTAATTGCCATGACAATTACCAAATTTTAGGTGGATGGGGATTCAAAGGGGGAAAAGATCCAATATTTCCAGGGATTTATTATATTTGTGGAAATAGGGCTTATTATAGGTTGCCGGACCATTGGTATGGGTCATGTTACTTAGGCCTGGTCTTTCCAAAGATTTTTCATGTGGATAGAAAAGAAAAAGGAACACACAAAATGATAAATACCTTTACACGTAGAAAAAGGGAAAGTTTTTCAGAAATAGTAGGTAACATTTTTGGTGCATTAATACCAGCAGTGGGAATATCTTTGAATGCATTTAGAATTCGGAAATTATCCACAGTGGTAGATCGTTTATATACAGATACTGCTGGAGGGTTCTTGATGGTAAATACCGAGATGGTTGCCATGAGAGCTATGGTGATGCAAAATCGTCTTGCCCTTGACATTCTTTTGGCAAAAGAGGGCGGAGTCTGTGGAATGCTGAAAGTCCAACATTGTTGCACTTACATTCCAGATAAGAGTGAAAATATACAGAAGTATATAACGAATATTACAAATTTGCACAAAGAACTTGTTCCACTGGAGGTTGAAAGTGCTTGGGGAAAACTTGGTAAAGGGTTTTCTTCTGTAATAAATTGGTTAACAAAAATGAGTGGATTAATAATAGGGAAAGTTATAATAATAGCAACCGTGATAATAATAATAATATTAGTACTGAAGCTTGCAATAACATGTATAAAGAGAAGAAGAAGGCAGAATAAGATAGAAAAAGAAAACATGATAAACAAGGAAAGAGAGAGAGAAATGGGTGAAATAGAGTTAGAAGAAATAAAAGAGAACATGTACAAGAAAACGAAGAAACAAGTTGAAAGGGATACAGTTGTGTAAACTAACAAAAGCAAATGGATAAAAGATATATGCTGTCTGAGAAAATTGTATAACTTGGGTTTTATGGTGATATTAAAAATCACCAAAGGGGGAGTTGATGGAGCAGGGTAAATGTAAAAATTTTAACCTCCTAATATTTTCGTACAATATTAATAAACATGTTCGTTTAAGTAAATAACCAACAATGTATGTTAAGGGTTAAAGGTAACACGCAATTCTGTGTGCAAATTAATTGACTTATAATTGTTTACGTGTCTAATATAACATAATATTTGCGTACTAATTAAATAATAAATGCATGATTTGTGCTTTTAAATAAAACGTGTGGTTGCAAAATAAAGCCATGGTAAGTAAGGGACAGCTTTATATGTTGCTTCTGCTAGGTAATACCTAATTGGGGTACGTAGAAAGATGGGAGGGAAACGAAAGGGTTTATATTTCTTTGTTTTAATAACATTTTGTTTATCTTTGAAAATAGTGCGCTTACGCCTGCCGAGCAGCAATATAAAATGGCCGCGAGTTGCTAGAGTACGCATGAGCGGGAGACCATGTGATAGAGGAGAGAGGCTGTGGAAAAGGGATGATCACGTGCTGATGCCGAGAGGCTAAGATGAAAGTATGGTCAAGGCTGTTGTGACCCTTCTGAGCAGATGTGTGCCAAGATGATCAGCAAGAAGCGTGAGAAGCCTGATTGAATCAATAGACGGAACTGTATTACACAAAATGTAACAGAAAAAGATACTATTTGGACTGATCGAAATGGATGAGCAAGTGCATGAACTGTGGGAAACGATGCTTGCATGGACATTCCACACGGAACTGGTTAAGACCAGGAAGTTTGATTAAAATGTATATGGACCTGAGTTTTTGACCAATGAGAATGAATCGCGCCATGTAAGAAGAAACATTTTATGCTGTAAGCTAGAATTAGGGTATAAGAAGACCTACTCTTGGTGGGAGGGGTTAGAATGCTGCGAAGAATGCTGGAGAGTAGAAGGCTATTCGAATGCTGCGGGTGATGCTGCAGAAGTTAGATGCTGCGTGAGTTAGATGCTGTAGATGGGAGAAGTTGCGGTTGCTGATGCTGACGAGCTGATGCTGCTGCTGTTATTTTTCTTTTCCAGTTGAGTATAAAGATGCTGCTTTAGGAGAACTTTTAATTGATAGATTTTTATTAGAATTATTAGGCTTTCCCCAGATAGATAGATTGATCTATAGAGTTCTTATTATGATAACCTCATTTTTCCGTCTAATAAAAGTGCCTTGCAATTTCAAACTATTCTTATATTGATGATAAATGCAATGATCTGAATAATAAGCTTAACCTCATTTTCCTGCATTCAAAACTTTATATAAACTTTATTATTTCTTTAAACAAATGACTCAGTGATTTATTTAGCTCAATGATTAATAATAAAATGATAAAGGAGTTTATTGTGATCGAGCTGGTCTTAATCACCATCAACTGATTCCTACTAGTTGGTCCATCGACCAATGAGCGGAATACCTTAAAAGCAAATGAGAAATATTATGTCATGATAAAAGAGGTATCCCGTCTCCTTCCAGCGAATCGTTTTTCTCCTAGGTTCATGACGGAGGAAATCCAGGGAACAAATGAGTAAGTGAATGTATATGCGGTGTTATGGGCCCCACCGTCATATGGATATATAGTGTGTGTGTTAGAGAAATAATTGCATCTGGATGACCAAAGCATAATAGGAGAATTATTTTTATTGTTAGCGCTGGATCACGGCCAAGAGAACACGTCATCTAATGAGGAAGGGGTCGATCCCAATCCCAGTAGTGTTGGTGGCATGACTAGTGATCGTGTCAGAAGGGCACCTAAAAAAATTTGACGACTTTATTAGATATTAGATATGCAATCCTGCATGATAGTTGTGTTTTGGTATTTCGTTCTGTTTTTAAAAGTGGGAAGGTGTTGTAGTGTTTTGTATCGTAGAAAATGTACTGTAGAGAATTCGTGTCTCGCGCATGTGTGTGCGCAAGCTCTGTTGATATACTGTTGTTGTTCAAATGTGTCCCGTGCATAGAGCGAGCACTGGTCAGGGTTCGAACGACATCGGTCAGTTGCCGTTCAATCACCGTGCCAGGAGGTCGCTCCATGTTGTGAGTGGAACTATTCCAATAAACTCTTCAATTTACCTTAATGGCATCCGTCTTACTTATTGCAATCTCCTTGTGCCGCTGCCTTCCGATCTTTGACTTATGTCTCCATGGGAGTAGATCCTCCCGCTTGTGCCTGTTAGTCGGGAGGGCTGTTTGGCATTGAGAGCTTGTTGAGGCGCCTTGCCTCTTTTCTACAGAGCAGGGTAAGTGCTGGAATACCCTATTCTACTCTGTGAAACAAACAGAGTTTTGTCAGATGTTACATATTGTTTTACTACGAAAAAGACATAAGCTATATGAGGCAACAGAGCGTGCGTGACTGCAATTAACTTGTTGTGAGTGGCGGGCTTTTATATTCTCCTCTGACTAGTTGCTTGGATTTTACAAAGAACAAGGAACATTCAGTGCTTGAAATGGAAAAAAAGAAGTGATGCACCTGCTTGTTTCTGAGAGTTGCTGGCATCTCCAATTAAAAGTTTTACATCTCTCTTGAGAGGTGCCGGTACTCTCCTTCTCAAAATAAAAAAGTGCAGGTACTCCGTACCGGGCGGTGCCAGCACATTTAAAGCTTTATGTTTATGTGTAGGAAGGTGTCCCTTCTTGCACATAAACAATCCTAAAATGCCATTCTGCCACTTTCATGTTTGCTGCCCTATGCAGCACACATGAAAGTGACAAAATGGCATTTTTTTAAAAAGGTTTGTTTATGTACAGGAAGGGACACCTTATGTACAGGAAAGGACACCTTCCTGTACATAAACAAACCATGGCATTTTCTTTTTCCATGTGTGCTGCACAAGGCAGCACACATGGAATAAGCAAAAAACGATGAGAAGTAATGCATTTCTCCTGGTTTCGCCAAGTTTAGACCAGGATTTACTTGGTCTTCATTTTGGCGCTGCCTTCTATGTGCGCCACCTTTGTACATAGGGAGCAGCATCAAATACAATGGGTGTTGCGCGTCCACCAACACCCACTGCCCACTCCTTTCACGTTAACTATAGCGTGAAAGGGGGCCTTATGTATAAAGCAACATTAAGCCACGTTATGTGGCTTAACGCTGCGCTGTCTTGTACATAAGGCGCAACCCCTATGCCTCTTTTCTACAGAGCAGGGTAAGCGCTGGAATACCCTATTTTACTCTGTGAAACAAACAGAGTTTTGTCAGATGTTACATATTGTTTTACTACGAAAAAGACATAAGCTATATGAGGCAACAGAGCGTGCGTGACTGCAATTAACTTGTTGTGAGTGGCGGGCTTTTATATTCTCCTCTGACTAGTTGCTTGGATTTTACAAAGAACAAGGAACATTCAGTGCTTGAAATGGAAAAAAGAAGTGCTGCACCTGCTTGTTTCTGAGAGTTGCTGGCATCGCCAATTAAAAGTTTTACGTCTCTCTTGAGAGGTGCCGGTACTCTCCTTCTCAATATAAAAAAGTGCAGGTACTCCGTACCGGGCGGTACCAGCACATTTAAAGCTTTATGTTTATGTGTAGGAAGGTGTCCCTTCCTGCACATAAACAATCCTAAAATGCCATTCTGCCACTTTCATGTGTGCTGCCCTATGCAGCACACATGAAAGTAACAAAATGGCATTTTTTTTAAAAGGTTTGTTTATGTACAGGAAGGGACACCTTATGTACAGGAAAGGACATCTTCCTGTACATAAACAAACCATGGCATTTTTCTTTTTCCATGTGTGCTGCACAAGGCAGCACACATGGAATAAGCAAAAAACGATGAGAAGTAATGCATTTCTCCTGGTTTTGCCAAGTTTAGACCAGGATTTACCTGGTCTTCATTTTGGCGCTGCCTTCTATGTGCGCCACCTTTGTACATAGGGAGCAGCATCAAATACAATGGGTGTTGCGCGTCCACCAACACCCACTGCCCACTCCTTTCACGTTAACTATAGCGTGAAAGGGGGCCTTATGTATAAAGCAACATTAAGCCACGTTATGTGGCTTAACGCTGCGCTGTCTTGTACATAAGGCGCAACCCCTATGGGGATCAGTGATTGCACATATGCCCCTAAGTTTGCATTATAGCCTGAGAGCACTGCTTTCTTAAAGGGCTTCAACTGGACACAAGCTTGGTCCTCAGTAAGGCTAGCAGTAGTTACTCACTAGCACATCTCACATTTATATGAGGCCTTCTATTAATTTCCCTTCATCAGCTCCACACAGAGTAGAACCTAACCCGGAATTAATATAATAATTCTTTTGTCACATTTAAAAGCTACTAATTTTATATATGGACGTAGCTAGTTGAATGTACTCGTGGTACTGTCTTTCATGCAATGCATTATGGGTAGAGTGGATTTACCATATCTTCTGCAGGGTGCAGTACCATATGTGGCCAAAAGAGGTCCCTTTTGGCCACATATGGTACTGCACCCTGTAACATGGTTTGGTAAAAAAACACTGGCATTTATAATGCTAATAACTCCAACTTTGCTGGGTGCAGTACTAAATGTGGCCAAAAGAGGGCCCATGGGACCTCTTTTGGCCACATATGGTACTGCATCCTGGAACATGGCTAGGTAAAAAAGACATTAGCATTTATAATGCCAATACCTCCAACAAATGCAAGACCGATTGCATTTTCAATGCAATAGGTCTTCCATTTGAGCCGTTGGCATTGAAAATGACAGTTTTTGCTTTTGCTTCTTTATACCATTGACAATAGTGCTATGCACATATAATAATTCCACTGCAAATAAAAACAAAACTAGACTGTCTGCCCCATCTTTTTAATTGGCTCCTGTTCCTGTCTTTTGTAAATTGTGTTTTTTCATTTATTAATAGGCTTAATAGGTCCTCCTTTAAACCACCTTGTCTCTTCTTGTAAGCTCTCATGAGAACATCCCCTGTTATGTATTATCATGCTCTAAGTTTTAAGTACAGCCTCAAAGCAATATTTTCCTAAAGAACTACAGGCAGGACACAGGCTTGGTCTTCAGTAAGGCTGGCAGTGGTTACTTTACTCACTAGCACATCTCACATTTATATGAGACCTTCTATAAATTTCCCTTCATCAGCTCCACACAGAGTACAACCTAATCTGGAATTAATATAATAATTCTTGTGTCACATTTCAAAGCTATTCATTGCATATATGGACATAGCTATTTGAACGTACCTATGGTACTGTCTTGCAGCAATGCATTATGGGTAGGGTGGATTTACCATATCTTCTGCAGGGTGCAGTACCATATGTGGCCAAAAGAGGTCCCCTGGGACCTCTTTTGGCCACATATGGTACTGCACTCTGCAACATGGCTAGATAAAAAACATTGGCATTTATAATGCCAATAACTCCAACTTTGCAGGGTGCAGTACTATATGTGGCCAAACAATGTCCCATGGGACCTCTTTTGGCCACATATGGTACTGCACCCTGCAACATGGCTAGGTAAAAAAAAAAATAGCATTTATAATGGCAATAACTCCAACTCCAACAAATGCGAGACCGATTGCATTTCCAATGCAATAGGTCTCGCAGTTGTTAAAGTTAGAGCTGTTGACGTTGAAAATGACAATGTTTTTTACTTTTGCTTTTTTAATACCATTGGCAATAGTGCTATACAAATATAATAACTCTACTGCAAATTAAAAAATGAAAGTAAAAAACATTATTATTTTAACGCCAACAGCTCTAACTTTAACAAATGCGAGACCGATTGCATAGCAAATGCTTGTTACTTTTGCCTGCAAGACAACTTGAAACCATCAGAATTGAAGCTTGCGCTTCCTGGTATTTCCAAGAGCAGAACTCAAACAACTAGCAATAACGAGACTTGGTTTCATGTGGCCAATTTCCGAAAGACACATTTTGGCTGCCTGTCACTGTTATTGATGATGAAGCTGTAAACCTACTCCATGCGTGTAAGTAAGACTATTGCCATGCAGAATGAGTTTTTCTGAATTAATGTTTTCCGCTGTATCACATTTCAGTAGCGGTCGGTGGTGGGAGTGCCGCCGGGGCGCTGACGTGGGGCAGGGGAGGGGCAGGGTGGGGGGTAGTAAACTACGGATTACGGGCGATTACAGGTAAGTACACATATAAATAAATAAAACAAATTTAGTTTCTCGCGCTGCCTCGCCAAATGTGATGCAGCGCGAGAAACGAAATTCGTTTTATTTATTTATAGGTGTACTTACCTGTAATCGCCCGTAATTCATAGTTACTATCCCCACCCTGCCCCTTCCGCCCCACGTCAGCCCCGGCACTCCCACCACCGACCGCTACTGTCACATTTACTTATTTGTTGATTACCTCTTTTATAATTTTGAGAATGTTTTATTCATCATCAAACATGCAATGATTTCAAAAGTGCTTATGTTTCACTTTTAACTCTACACATCCCTAGCCATTCAAGTCTCCCTCACCTCCCCTTACCTCTACCTACCCCTGCAGCATCAAGTCATCCTCACCTCCATTTACCTCTACCCGCCCCTGAACCCTAAAGCCACCCTCACCTCCCTTTACCAACCCCATAACCCTCAAGTCACCTTCAAAAGTCATTCTACCCTCCCTTCACATCTGTCCACTCCTGAAACCTCAAGTCAATCACGTCTCCCTTTACCTTTATCCTTAACCATCCCTAAACCCTAAAATCACCTTTTAAAAAAAAAAACATAAGTATGTTATTTAAAAAGAAAAACTTACCTGCACGGTAAAGTACTGTTTGGTAAAGGTCCAAATACATCCCTGTGTGGTACTTATTTGTCTGCAAAAGACTGTGGGGGATATTCTCAAGAACGTGCGATAATCATCGCCAAAATAGGTTAACGCAATTTTTCATATCGCCGTCTATCGCGGGAAAATAACTCTGTGTTAACGTCGTATTCTCAACACGGCGGTAACATGCGATAGTTTCCCGATAACGCGTCAAATGTCCGCGATAAAATTACCGGGACAACGATAAAAATCTAAACCCGAACGTGAAAAAAGTTGCGATGGTCCCAACTGCGATAAAAAATTCAGCGATAAGCAGCGCCAAGCCTGCAAGTCCCACAAGTCAGGCGGGAAAAACCACTATAAAAGCGGCAACAAAAAACACAAACAACTGCGAAGCACCATGGAGGTAGCCGGAGCAAGTACAGAGGACAACCAGAACCCCACAAGCCCCACGGAGGTCCAGCCTGGGACCTCGGGGTCAGGGAAGGGCAAGGAGAAGAAGAAGAGGAACCCGCGTTTCAGTACGCAGGAAAACCAGATCCTCATTACGGAGGTGATAGAACACCACCACCAACTGTCCATCACCTCCACTGTGTCATTGGCAACTAAAAATACAATATGGCAGTCCATCTTGGCCAAGGTGAAAGCAGTCGAAGTGAAGAGAAGGGAAGTGGACGACTGCAAGAAGCGCTGGACTGATGTGAAGCGCAAAACCAAGCTGAAACTCGCAGCCAACCTGAAAGCAGCAATGCAGACTGGAGGTGGGAGTCCAGCGACACACCAGGAGCTGGATGAGATGGAGGAAATGGTGACCCGAGTCATCATTGGGGAGACGGTGGCAGGAGTTGGGGGACCGGACACTGCACAACATGACCTGAGCCAACAGCAACAGGGTGAGTAACGACCAGGGACTGGGGGTAGGGGGATATGGGCACAATGGCACACATGCACAATTAAGTATAGCACATCTGCGGACAGACCAGGCCCAAGAGTCACAACTCCGACCAAGAGCCCAATTTACCCAAGTCTGCAATATCTCAGCACTGTATAAGCACAGAAGTGAAAGGCACACCGCCTGAAACGGATAAGGGCCAGCCACATCAGAGCTGAAGGGGCAGCACACCCACAATCCAGCACACACACATAAGAATCAGAGCACCTCAACATTGACAACAATGTGGTACAAACTGCAACACTTTCACAACAGAACAGAGGACACAACTGCTGCTGCTTGTGTGTAGAAAATGGCCATTCGCATTTGGCATAGCAGGAAACTGTGAGATGATAATGTACAAGTACAACCTCACATCCCTGATGTTGTAGAAATGTCAACTGTCCCGCATCAAATAGGCATCTCCTCACAAACAGTCACAATGTACATTGTCATGCAGTCTGTTAGTAAACTTGTACAATGCGTGAACATACATTTGAACACAATGTCAATCTGCATCTCCCCTTCACATTGCAGAGGGAGAATCAACACGTCCTGCAGAGCAGACCCAACAACTCAGCACTGATGATGAAGAGGACCTCCCCAACATAGACACCGATGCCCTCCAACAGCTCATGGACAGCTTCGGCACCCCACCTCCAGGAGCAGGGCAGCCCAGCTGCATCGAGGAGACACCACCCCTGCACAGACCACACAGCAGGAAGCACCCACCACCACGGCTGTCTCCCAGGACCCCCACGACCAACACATGGCATTCCAACGCCGTGTGTTAGGGTGCCAGGAGAAGATTGCTGATCAGCTGCGGGTGGGGTTCGACCTCATGGCAGCCAAACTAGATGCCATACGTGGGTGTCTAAGTCCCATCAGGGACGACTTACAGTCCCTAACGGACACCCACTGTCCGCTCCATGCTCTCCAACAATCCATGGCTGACATCGCTGGAGTCATGACTCTGAGCCAAGAACAACTGTCTAGTCAGAGTGGCTCCAGCGATGTCAGCCGGGAGTTGGGACACATAAGGAGAATGATGGAGAGCTTGGAGCGGATGCAGGCGGAAAGAATGTTTGCCACGGCTGCACACCAGCGAGATGTAGCTGTGATCTTCCATACCCTGCAGATCCTCGTCATGGCATTGCCGCCACAAGGCCTGGCGCGGATGAATGCTGCTGCTACTACTCCATCCACATCTCCGCCCCCTGAAGTGTCAGTGCCACACAGTGCGGCAGACATTCCACCTCCGGCCCCTGATGTGTCAGTGCCACACAGTGATGCAGACTAAACACCACCACCCACATGTGAGGCACCTGACACATCAGAGGACGAAGATGATGATGAATCTGGCTTTGTGGTAAGAATGAAGTGGTAGCATTCATCTCCGCCATATGGCCTGTTTCAGCTTGGTTCTGCCCTCTGCATCATGCCCTGGAATAACACCTTCCACTGTCCCCCGATACACTCAGCGACACTCACCTTGGACCTCGACATGGACTGCCATATTTTGTTTGGTTATCAATGACACAGCAATCACACTGCGGACTGAAGTCTGTCCAGCACATCACCGCCACACTTGGCATTGTGTACATTCTTATTCATGGGTGACTTGCCTCCTTCACACATACTTGGTTCCCACCTCTCCCCACATTCTGCAATTGTGTGGCTGAGGGGCCATGCCGTTTTCGGAAGGTCAGCTGTCTTGTTCTGCGCTGCCTCGGTGGTAGTCCGGGCGGGGGGGGTTTAGGGGAGGGGCTGGGGGTGGTGGCGGTGGCGGTGGGTGTTGTGGACCTCTTGGGTCTCCGAGCTGCATGATCAGTAGCTCCATGACATGTGTTGGTCTTCAGATGTGGCTCTGGGCTGGGCTCCCTTTCATACTGCAGGTTGTCGTTCTGCTTAACACCAGTAAAAGGCAGGTGTTAAATCCCTGCTGCTAACGCGCCTTATCGCCTGTTTTTGGATCGCAGCGCAGATCTGGCTGGTTGTTGAGAATATCGCGACGTGGAGTTTTCGTGTGTTTTTGCACGGGAACGCCTACTCTGCATATCATTAGCGTTAGTTGTCGCTCTCATCCGTGGCAATGTTTTTTGCGGCAGCTATCGCTGGAAAACTGGCGATATCAGCAGTTTGCACCAGCTTGAGAATAGGGCGATAAATCTATTGCCACTTTTGCGGCGCTAAAGTGCCGATAAATCGGCGATAAGTCCTTGAGAATATGCCCCTGTGTGTTAAAGTTCCTGCGTGGTAAATGCTGTTTTGTCTCAGATATGACACATCTGCGCTCCTTCCTTAAACACTTTCCTGCCTTCATCCTAGCACCCTAAATATTTTGAGTGCACTGTCAGTTGTTTTATGCCCTTCCGTTTGTTTGGTGGGCGCGTTTGCCTCTTTGACAGCTTGCTCCACCCTACCACCACCCCCTATATTTTAGGTTTCATCTGAGACTGTGCATGTGCTTTTGCTTGTGAGACATTTTGTTTACTTACAGCAGTTTTAGAGCCCCCCCACCTGTTGCTTACCATTGATTGGCTTCATAGTCACTCTCATTTCCTTACTTCTCTTTGGTTAGCGAGTGCAGGCTTCACTTCCTCTTTGTATGTCTGTCCCTACCCTGGAGCATGGACAAGTACTTGTTCCCTTCCCCAGTGTCCTTCCACTGCTCGCTGCTTTCATGTTTTTTTTAAAACTTTTAATTGTTCCCCTCTTCCCACTGATCCCCCTCCTGCATTGTTTCCAGTCCTGCCCCTCGCCCTCCTCCTGCGTTGTTGCTTGTTCATCTGCACCCGCCCCTCCTCCGTTGTTGCCTGCGCCGTCCACCACCTCCTCTTTCATTGCATGTTCCCTCCAATCCCACTAGAAAAAAATGCACCCAATGGGTTTCAAGATGCTACAAAGATGCAGATGGCACTGCGCTCCCTGCTATGCATGATCTTTCTTGATTCGTCTTCATGTGGACCAACATGGCGAACTTCAGCTCGGACATAAGATACTTTTTTTTGTGAAAGCAGAAAATAATCCCATGCTAAGAAAATTGATCAATGGCGTCCGAAGTCCTCGCTTGCCACTTCATAGCCCTTTTTTCTTTCTAACTTTTACCCATGCTGCATTGCAGCTGCGCTGTTCTACAACATGGCCAAAATAAATTTACAAAGCCAATTGCTCTCTCTGACGCGAGACATATTGGCTTTGGCAATCCTTGTTTTACAATCCTTCACAGCTCTGCTGACCCGTGTCCTGGCGAAGAACCATCAAGCTAGTCCCCCCAGTTCAAAATGCAATGTGTACACTACCCTTTCCATGAGTCTTAAAACCCAGGAGAGTCATATGGGAGGTTTAGTTGAACAAGCCCCGATGCTAATTTACATTCTGCACCAAATAAAAGCTGTTGTCTGAGCCTTGAATCACCTCAAACCTACAGGTTCTTGTGAGACAGAAAGGTTGTAGAGAGTAGAAGAGGCACACAGGGGAGGTTCATCTTCTGGAGTTCAGGTTTGTATCTCTCTCTCTCACTCTCCCTCCCCCCCCTCGTCTATCCCCCTCTCCCTCTCTATCTCCCTCTACCCCTGTACTGTAGCATCAGCTGCCAGTGTCTCATCTTCCACAGTTTCCAGGTCTCTAAAATCGTTCTTTTCTTGTGTATCCATGTTGTTTATTGTCTCTGTTGTCTGGTCTTATGTTTCGTGCTATCTCCTGACCCTTGTTGAGTAATGACAATGAGAATCTTTTTAACTTAGTTAAAGAAAATAGAAGGAGGATAGGACTTTTGATTTTTTTCAGTGACTATTTAGCCGTATTCTTCTGCCCCAACAGATCCCTCTTTGCCTGTTCCAAACTTTACCCTTATACCCTGAGCAAACGCTGAATACTTAATACTTTTTTTTAAAGAGTTTTATGTAGCGAGAACTCGATCTGAAGGTATCAAAGCGTTTTATATGAGCACCAGTTCCGTTATACTTGAGCTCCTATGGGGTGCTCCACTATACTAGTGAGATCTACTTTCTGTACTTTAGTCTATTAAAAATCTATGGGGGCATATTAGCAAGGAAGTGGCGGTGAGAGGCGTTAGCCGTCTTGGCTTAACGCCTCTCATCGCCACTTCGGAAACGCTAGGCTGCACCATATTACCAATGATATGGTGCAGCGTGGCGTTTCCCCCTGCTATGGAGCTAAGTCTCACGACTTGCACCAGAGTGCAAGGGTGTCTGCGAGCAGGGAGGTTTGTTTATGTGTAGAAAGGAGTTCCTTCCTGTACATAAACAAACCTAAAATGCCATTTTGTAACTTACATGTGTGCTGCTTCATGCAGCACACATGTAAGTTACAAAATGGCATTTTTAAAACAGGTTTGTTTATGTACAGGAAGGGACACCTTCCTGTACATAAACAAACCTTGGCATTTGCTTTTTCCATGTGTGCTGCACAAGGCAGCACACATGGAAAAAGCAAAAACGAGGCGAAATTAAGCATTTCTCCTCGTTTCGCCACCTTAAGACCAGGATTTTCCTGCTCTTAATTTCGGCGCTGCCACCTATTATCGCCTCTCTTGATAATAGGTGGCAACGTCGAAGTGAATGGGTGTTGCGGTGGAACGCCCACCGCAGCACCACTGCACGCCCCTTTCACGCTAATTTTAGCGTGAAAGGAGCCTATTACCAAGGCAGCGTTAAGCCACTTAGCGTGGCTTTTAGCCACGTTATGTGGTTTAGCGTTGCCTTAGTAATAGAGCGCTGACCCTATCGCCACCACAACGTCACAAAAAGTGACGTTGTGGTGGCGATAGAAGCTTGATAATATGCCCCTATTTGTTTTATGTGGCTTATTTTGTTATTTCACGTATGCTGAGATTATCGCCCAGTGATTTGGCTTTTGGCACAACATTTCAGGAGAAATATTTCACAATTCTAATCTTTTCACTTGTCCTGCTTGTATGATAAATTAGTACTTGAGAAAATACTCATCAGATACGGGCTACTCAATATCTTACAACTGTTTTGTAAATTCAAAATAACTATGTTTGAATTGTACCTTCAAGGCCACGACTAACCTGTGTTTCCTTGCTGTTCAAGTCATTTTCTTTACTCTATGGTGAAACAGGGTTTGTGGATGTAATATTTTAAGAGATATTCTGGTGCCATATCCTTCAAGTGCAAATTCCTTTGTATAGACAACTGCTGTCGGGTCAGACGCTTTGGATGTGTGCTGTGTGCGGCAGCACACATGCAATTCATTGGTTTCTGGTAGAATTCAACACATTCATCCTCTGTTGTGCCTGCTTTCACTAATCATTAGTTTTTATACAAAACCCAGTCAGGCTGTCTTAGTTGATCAGGCGTCATAACCTATGGGTGTTTGCACTGCTCCCCCCCAGGGACCCCCCTTTGGCGCACATTCAATTAGGCGCTATGCTGAATAGTAATCACAGATGCTCTTTAGCGTTGCTTCAAAACTTGGTGGAGAACTTGCTAACCTGGAATGAAAGGCAACTCTGGATTTACTAGAAAGATATCTAGACAGTGGAGATTTAAATTAATCCAAATTAATAACCTGCACCAAACTACTTATTCCCAGTCGTATTGGGAAGATATTTGAGAACGCAGGCAGCTTGTTCCGCACCTCAGTATGGTTTGGGATTGCCCTAATGTCAAGGAATACTGGGTTACAGTAATGTCAATGGCCTCAGATGTCCCAAGGAGAGAGGCCTTCAGTGTAGGCCAGAAGCATGCCTCTTAGGTCAATTAGCCAGATCCAAGAAACATAGACACAGAATAGGTTTATTGGTCTGACATATGTCCTGGTTAAGAGGAGGATTGCTACAGCCTGTCAATCACGTACAACACGTCCTATCATGGTTAACAGATACAAATACTAAACTATACCGGTAACACCGAGTCCATACAATCTTATTGGCCAGTCAGTCAGATGACATGCCACCATCACGAGGTATGGATTTTATGGCGACAAACTCAAACTTGAAGAGGATTAATTGTAGCGACTGTATACCTCACAAACAAAATGATGGTGGCTCATTAAACCCTCCCTGGAGCATGGAAGAATGTAACAATTAGCGAGAGTGCTGTAGGGGTGGGTACCCATATCGTAACCAGTAGGCCTTCAGACAAACACAATACTACGCACACACAAGGAATAAAGTATCTGTTCAATATGATGGAACCTGCCCTGAGAGCCCAAACACTGGAATAGTTGACTTTCAGATGGGACTGTCCCCTCATGGTATTAAAGGTTTGCATCCCTGCCTAAGTGATCTAAGCTGTAGATTATCTGGTATCCTAATACTTTTTTAGCCCTGCAATCATGGTAGCCATGTGTGCAAGGTGAGGCCTAAACTTTTTATCATGGTTCTGAGACCAAGAGCCACGCTCAGAGGCCTTGAGGGATGCACCAACCATTCTCTCTAGTCAACATGGGGCTACTGTCCATATTTCTCGGTCATATAGATGAAGCAGTGGTGGCAGTGTAGCATTCTCCTAATTGATAATACTGTTCAGTCAGGGATAAGTGTGGTTTCTACAAGCCTCACAGGTGTAAAGTTCAGCTTGATGTAATGCCATGACCCTGCACTGACATACCTCTGTGCTTGCAGTGTCTGGTAGCAGTGCTTCATATTTCTTGTGAGTGTGTGGTTGCATAGACCAGTGGGATCCATCTTGGATAAACTAGTAAAACATAGCACAAGATGGTGGCCACAGTACATCCTCTAAGGACAGTGGAAGTGTGTTGCTTGCATTCCTTCGCTAGATCAGGTAGTGTGTTGCTTGCATTCCTTCGCTAGATCAGGTAGTGTGTTGCTTGCATTCCTTCGCTAGATCAGGTAGTGTGTTGCTTGCATTCCTTCGCTAGATCAGGTAGTGTGTTGCTTGCATTCCTTCGCTAGATCAGGTAGCTTGAGACAATGAAGTGTGGGAGGATAGAGACAGGGTTTCCCTAGTTATTCAATTGTGACCTGTAAGCAAGGGTCTGGTGAGTATTTCTTCCCGACCAGTGCAATTTGGGTTGATAGCAGGTAATGGGAGGGCAACCAGCAGATTTTGTTGTTAAGGAGAAGGAATCTTCTAGGCAGGGTCTACCACCTTTGTCTCTCGTCTGAGTGCTACTCCAGTACACTGATGACAGGCAGGTGCAGGGTCTCCACACTTCATTTTTTTCACATTTAGGGTGCTTCAGTTGGACGCAGTCTCTTTGCTACCGGCTGAGAGAGCCATAACATTTGACAAAGAATGTGTCTGCTCTGCAGAAGGAAAAATGAACTGTGAAAAGAAACTGCTCGAAGCTGGTTCTTGGTTCTTGACTGTGGGATAAACATCTCCTGTCTAGAAAATGTTCATAAAAGTGTGACTCAAACTGCCCTACTTTATTCCAGTCTCACGTTCTTCATGGCCAAGATAGAGTACTGAAAGAACTTCTGGGATCCAGGGCTGGTGTCAGTGACATCTGTGTTCCCAAGGGTGAGAGACATCATCTGGAGTCTGCACATCCTTCTGGAAGATGTGGGTTTAGCTATGCCTTGGAAAAGAGTGCCTGATTCTGAAGGAAGATAATGCTCACACAGGAGAAGCCCAGCTGCTGTGTCCAGAGTGTGGGGCAGACTAAACTGGGGAGTGTAACTGGTGCCAACTAAAGGTTGGAGAGAGTCTCCCATCCTTCTTACAATTTTCCACAACAAACCTAGAGAGCCAAATCATCCTACGACCTCAGTACGTTTCAGTTAGTGCAACAGTGATATTCCTGTTGTCTGCCAGAATCTGAAGGACTAGTGCGACTGTTGCTTGTGTCTGCTGTTTACAGCATTGAGCTCTAATGGGGAGATTTACTAAGATTTGCGCTGTGTTTGTGTCACAAAAGCGATGCAAATCGGCGCAAAATCTTTTTTTCCCTATTTACGTTCCAGCGCTAAACTTGTTTAGCGCTGGAAATAATGGAAAAGTAATGCGAAGCAGCGCATAGCGCTGCTTTGCATTACTTTGCGCCATGGGGGCGTGCCAAGGGTGGTGCATGGGCGTTCCCATGCAACCACCCAAGGTTTCTCACGCTAAACCCAATTTACTAAATACAGCAGATTGAGTTTAGCGTGAGAAAACTGCGCCCTTTTCAAGTAGGCGCAAGGAAGGAGAAATGCTTTCATTTCTCCTTCCTTTTCCGACTTTGCATGCGTGCTGCACTGTGGGAAAAGCTTTGCGTGTCGGTCATAGTATTTTGTACAGGAATGGTACCCTTCCTGTACAAAACCTATGCTAGACTAATGCACATACCCTAGCGCTATGGCACTAAGGTGAGTGCGTGGCGCACAGCAGCTGAAATCAGCGCCGGTGCAAGGGAAAGGGGAGGAGAGAGCTATATCTCTGAAGAGATGGCGCTCTCCTGCTCTCTCCCTCTCGCGCAAAGCAGCGCAGCCTCACGGGGGGCTGCGAAGCGTGAATTTTTTGTAAATCTCCCCCTAAGTCTCTCCTCCAACACAACTTCCCTGAGAAAGCATGGACTGCTCTCCCTTCTTACCCTGAGAGTGAAGTGTGGAAAGGGTGTACTTGGCGACCAATTTGCAGTGCCAAACTAAGTCAGGCCCCAGGACCCCAAATGGGTTCTAACAGTTAATATTCCTAACAACATCTGCCAGACATACAGGCCATGTTTTAGAACTGGTTTAGTTAATTTTATTCACTGTGTTTTAATTGCTCATAGATTTACATCTTGACAATAGTAAAGTGAATAGAGCAACTACAATGAGGAAGACAGATATGATAATATGAAATTATTAACGAGTATTAAAAATGTACAAAATCTATATGGAGAAAACCATTCTGTAATTGTTTAAACGTTTTTCTTGGTTGTCTGCCTTCTGCCAATATGTGTCCCTCGAAGGAGGGTATTGGCAGGATGTACTATATAATTTCTGCAGCCAGTTGAATAGCTCCTTCTGCACTACAGTCACCACAATATTCAAAATTCCTCCTTGGGATGGGTACCATCATGTGTTTCGCCTCTCTGTAGTCCTGTGTGGTCGTCCTCAGAACAGGGTGGTCCTCGTTCCCTAGTTCTGTTCTGAACGTGCCTACCACTGGCACACATTCCTTATTGGTTGTTGATTTCTGTGCTGTTCTGGGGCCCGCTGGGACATGAGAAAGGTGAGCTGTACAGGTGAGCTGTACTACATTACCGCTTCCTCTGGCAGACCGGACAGCAATTGTTCGGGGTTTCTGCACTGAATTTTCTGTGAATATACTCCTTTGTCTCCTCTGTTTCGGAGTATTGTACAAATTCAAAAGTGTTTTACATCACATTGAACTACTTACTTTCCGTTGACATATTCAGACTCATACTCTCGATAAATCTTAAGTCATTTCAGAACAAGATGCACTTTTTTCAGATGAATATGTCAATGCACTACTGGCTCTTCTGGAAGAGCACACACGATGTCTCACATCTCTTCCTTGGCGGAGTTAATTATATTCTCTCTCATGCAACCTCCTCCATATAACTCTCAACCTGCATCTTCTTTTCTCTACTCGTACATTATTATTGACTGAACTATGAGCTTTAACTATGTTGAGATTAGTTGAAATTATAGGTGTTTTGTTGAAAACTGTTTTCTGTTTTTTGTAAAAGGTGTCCTGCATCTCAATTGTTGTTTCATGTGCAGTGTACTGACACCAAGAAGATGAGTAGGGCTCTCAGACCCCATTCAGGGGCCACAGAGCAGCTGGGGCCTAGTGGGCTTCAACCGTGTTGTTTAGGGTCATTTTTACCTTTACCTCTCCTTCTAAATCTCTGCTTCCCTGTAACGTGTCTTACATCTGTCTACTTTGCCTCTCGATCTCTTCTCTATGTCTACCTCACCTTGCTCGATTTCTTTCATCTCTAAATCTTATCCTATTTTATCTCGTCTCTACCTCACAAATCACTGATTCGCACCTTTCTCTCTTTCTCTGCAACTCACTTCTCTATCCATCTCTCCCTCTGACCACCTGTCAACTTTCTTTACCGCATTCTAACCTTTCTGTCTCCTGTTTCTCTCCTTACTTCACATCACCACTTCAACCATACTCCTTTCTGTTTACATTTTCCTCAACCTATCTCTATATCTCTTTGTACCTATCACCATCTCTATATCTTTACTCCCTCTGCCTTACCTGTGTCTACCTAACCTTTCTTGTAATTGATGGAGCAGGGAAAATAAAAAGATTTAACCCCTAACAAATTTTATAATTAATTAAATAAAATGTTCGTTTAAATGTATTA
>CAWUFW010025841.1:0-39803 GCA_963921515.1 Calotriton arnoldi | reverse complement strand
TCGGTATTCAGGCGGTGTAGGCGGGCGGATTTTTGCCGCTTTCATGGGTGGCATGATTTTTTATACGCACGGTATCGTAATGGGCCTTTATGTTCTTATTCAAGGACCTAAGATCCACACACAGTCTCAGATCATTATTTTTCTTAAGTGTGATCACAATAGCCGAAATCCATTCTGAGCTATCAGTTGGTTCAATAATCCCTTCTGACACCGAATCATTCAAATGAGTTTTCAAATTCTCACGTACACTCAACGGAACCATACGTACTTTATGTTGGGTGGGAATGGCTCCTTCCTTAAGCTTAATCCTGTGAGTAAAACCTTTTACTTGACCCACCTTATTTAGAAAAACAGCACTATGTTTAGCAAGAATACATTCAACATTGGAATCCTCAACATTGATTGAGTTAACAGAAATATCCCTCAACCTAATGGGACAATCTGTACCAGGACACAACATAACCCCCAACTTGCCCAGATCATACCATCCCACAATGTTCTTTCCATCAATAGCTACATAAATTTTGGTAAGAACTTCACGCCCTTTAAATTCTAAGATATCTTCAAAATACCCCAACATTTTGATGTCAAAATTTCCAAAAGCTTTGGGGTTGATATCTGTGTGTTTAAGTTTAACATCAGTCCAATTCTCCTTAAAAAAAATATCAGATAAGACTGTTATGGGCGAGCCCAGAATCTGCCATAACATCTAGACTTACTTTCCAATATGTACAACACCTAAAGGTGCTTTAAAAGGTACATTTACATTGTTAATAGACCATTCCGACATGGGATCATACAACGTTAAAAGTAAATTATCCAAATCCTCTTGAACATTTGATACAGAATTTACAGAAACATTAGGAGAACTTCTTATGGACTTGCACAAAGTTTGAAAATGTCCAAACCTATTACATTTTAAACATTTTCTTTTTTAAAGCAGGACAATCAGGAAAATTAGCAAGATGCGTCTTCGACCCACATCTAAAACAACTTAGCTTACTACCCTTAATAACTCCAGACCTAATTGGTCTTTGAACAGGTTGAATAGCACACACATGAGAAGAGGTTTTAACTTCCTCATTCGAAATAGCTCTAGCAGATTGAATGGATCTCTCTATGCCTTTTAGCAAGATCTAAAACTTCAGCTAATGTTGGGTTGCGACAAGCTAGCAGTCTTTCTTGCACTTTCTTGGACTCGTAATTAAAAACAAATTGATCCCTTATGCAGTAATCAACATTAGCCCCAAACTCACAAAAGGCTGCCAACACCCTAAGAGCAGCAACATAGTCTTCAATAGACTCATCCACATGTTGTTTCCTTTTGTGAAAAGTGTGTACGCTCTATCATTACACTAGGCTCATCTACAAATTGTTTTTGCAGTCTTGCTATTGCTTCTTGGTAAATGTCCCATCCTTCACCTTGACCAGCTATAGGAGCTAAATTTTTGAATATGTCAATGGCCGCTGTACCTAAGAAACTAAATAAATTTGCTTTTTCCTTTCAGGTGAAAACTTGACGCCATCAATACCCAATAAATAGTTTTCAAATGTGTCAAACCACTTTTTCCACATTAATTTAGGTTTTCCTGGAACTTGTAGAAAAATGGCAGGTTGATTGCAAAATTGTGAACCAGCCATACTGAACTAGCTTCTTTTTAATAAATAAAATAAGGAGTCCTAAAAATAAAGTGGAGTGCACGTCAATAAAGTTCAGAGCTCAGAATAACTAATTTGAAAATACATTAGATAACACGAAGAAAGCAAAAAAATATACTTCCTTTTTAAAAGTGTGCACAACACAAGTTCAGAAAAGAATTGATGATACACTGAGATAAAGTTTCATAAACAGTTAAGTGTGTGTATCACTGCTGAAAATTCAAAAGCGAAAACTATAGTGTGCACATCACTGAAATGCACATAGTAAAACTGTCAAATACACTATAAATAGTGTGTAAATAGTGTGCACATCACTGAAATGCACTTGCATGCACTTAAAGCTGGACCGTAACCATTAATGTGGCTTTAAGTAAAGAAGAAATATCTCCGGCGAGCAGCTTCCGTGAAAATCCAAGATGGCCACAGTGTGACGTCTCTTGCGTGCTAATGAGGACGTGCGTTGTCACGTATACACAGCAGACGTCGGAATGAAACGCAGCCGAGGATTCTACCAGAGCGCGAGATCCGCTCGAATGAAACACAGCCGAGGATTCTACCAGAGCGCGAGGTCCGCTCGAGCACACTTAGGATTTGAATGAATGAGCTGGGAATGCTTCTCAACTGCCAACCGGTAAGAGATTTAAGAAAACAGTACCTTGTCTCCGGTATACATGCCGTGGAAAAAGTAAGCAGGAAGGCAAGACAGGATACAAAGGTCTTCTTGAAGAACGCTGGCAAAGAATGTAGAAATGCCAAGCAAAGTAGAAGTGAAGGCAGCACATTCCAGCGCATCGGAAAAATTAAAAGTAGAAGGATACACAGTGGGTCAGCAAAAACCACTCGTCGCCATTGTAAAGAGGCGCAGGAGTCGGTAATAAGTAATAAAAAAGGGTTTAATTCATAAACCAATAAATGACCCACTGGTGCATCAGAGTAACACGTCCCTCTTCATCCAACTCCAACCGCTTCTCCCCTCCCATTCCAACCCATGACATAAACACATTCCAAATGACCTAATACATTATGACATAACACATTCTACAGGGCGAGGAGGTACTATGGTAACAAATGATTGACTAAACTTTATTGTAATGTAGTAGTGTGAGCACACCACATCTACGGTCTTTCTTTTCTTGAAAAATCACTTCCGAGTTTTAAAGATTTCACTTGACCTTCAAAATAGCATTAAGCTTTAAAAGACTTGCTGACAAAGTTCGACCTTCAAATAATAATGTAAGAGCTCTTACCGTAATTATGAGTGTCTAGAAAGGGTTACCGTAGTTTCACGAAGGGGTTGCTTAGCAACCGTTTGTTTAACTGTCTGTTCTTCTCTCTTGCAGGTCACCGGAAACGAAGGCGCTGATGAAGAGGACCTAGCCGGATCCCTGAGGCTGAAGCACCTTCGAAGACGTCAGGAACTGATGCAGAGCGATGAACGTGATCAAGATTCCAGGAGAGGATCGGGGACTGAAGCGGAGTCAGGTGAGTTCCTGCTTTCAGGAAGCGAAGCTATCGGGACAAGGCGGAGTGGGGTTTAAATAGTGTTGCACATGCTAATGCGAAGGTGGTTTAAACGTGTCCTGGGGCTGTTATTAATTAGAATAGCGCGTGTAACAGCCAGAACGGTTTACACGTGCGCAGCAAGTGCCTTGAAGCGTTGAGATTACTGCTGCCTTGTTAGTTTGCTTTCCTTATAACAACCAAGCATTGGTAACTGCACAATTTGTGTATTTAGTTCTATTCAATTGCATACAGTGTTCAAAGGTAAAGTGAAGTGCAATTTGCATTGAGACTACCTGAAGACAACATTTAGTTTACTATTACGAATAAACAACTTAATGTAAAACACACTTAACACCTTACAACAGGATGTATGTTGCCGATTAGCAGTTGACAATGGATCTTTTGAGAATGAACTTAGGGTTTTCGCAACACCTTTTGCCGATAATGACATTCACATTTTGAATAATAGGCCTCGCTAAGAGCCCGTTTAGCCTGGTCAAGTTTTCGTTGGTTGGGAGCCGAGGGGTTTCTAAGTAGGGGTATCATAGCACGTCTGAACTGTCTGTTCTAGGCTTTGCTTTTTTCTTTCTAAAATTTACAGTGTCTTTACTTATAGCCAGACCACGAATATATGACTTAAGGGAGTCCCAGACAATATGGAGAGGAGCCGTCCCATGATTTCTTGCAAGGAATTCCTTTATCTCTGTTTTACAGGGTAGCACCCAGCTTTCTTCGTGTAGATATTGCCTATTTAAAGTCCAAGTTGCTGACTGAAACTCAAGGACTTGGATATAAGAAAAAAATCAATATGTGAGGAAGTGCGGAATCTACCCGAAAAACAGGGTATATGCGACTTTAGTCGGAAATGCTTACCTCAGGGGTCAATTATATCCAGAGTCTTACTATAATTTTGAATAATTTTAAAAGTTTTAGTTTTTAACTGCTTTTTGGAAGTGACTGAGGAATCAATTGTTGGGCTCGCTAGAGAATTAAAATCCCCCCTATGATGACTTCACCGGGAATTTCTATTAGGGATTGAAAAAGCTCTTCGTATGGCACAGCATTGTCCTC
The DNA here is from genome assembly GCA_963921515.1 of Calotriton arnoldi. NCBI lineage: Eukaryota > Metazoa > Chordata > Amphibia > Caudata > Salamandridae > Calotriton > Calotriton arnoldi. The sequence continues at coordinate 35,570 of CAWUFW010025841.1, read as the reverse complement.
TACTGGGGCATAAATACTAGCAAAGGTTAGATATCTGTTCCCCAGTTTACAGGTCACCCAACACCATCTTCCTCTCTGATCACTTACAGAATTCACCTATCTCTGCTTGAAATTTTTTACCCAAAAGATAGCTGTGCCGCGATGTGTTGTGGAAGAAAGAGGAAAAGCCCTGCTATGCAACCCAGGATCTAAACATAGAGAAATCTGCTTGAAATTTTTACCCAAAAAGATAGACGTGCTGCGATGTGTTGCCGGAAGAAGAGAAAAAGCCCCGATATGCAACCCAGGATCTAAACATAGAGAAATCTTGCTAATCTTCCCATCCGGTATATGGGTCTCTTGAATCTAAATTTACAGCTGGGTTTTCTGTCTTAATCCATGATTCAATAGCCCGCATTTTCTTTTTATTATTGAGGCCTTTAACATTAAAAGAGACCACCTTTAGGATTTCATTTTGTCCATTAGCACGCTGCACAATTTGGTCTTAGAGGGGTAGCAAAGGTAAGTTGACCCTTGCTGGGGGACCCCCCCAGATCCACCATTAATACCGCACTTGCCCTCGCAGAGTATACGTTTATGAATAGAATTCGGATGACTTTAGATTTTAAAAATGGATCTCTTTTTTTCCCTCTTACTTCCATTCCAGCACCCCCCTTCCTCCCTGAAGAAAAGCCCCCTCTCCCCCAGAAAAGTCGCTGTGAGCAGTCTACCGTCCCTGCTCACGCCTGACAGGCTTACCCTCTCTCCAAAACTGGCACCTTGACCTTGTGCCAGATGCTATCGAGCCTACCTACCCCACCCCCAAAAAGACAAACAAGAAAATATAAACCACTTGTCACAGCAACTACCTAAGAGCCCTGAGCTAAGAAATTAGGACTTGTTAGAAGAAATTTGTTGCAGTAGTTCTTGAGCTTCGGGGACATTGCAGAATACATGAAATCTACCTTTTACAAGCACTCTTAATTTACTTTGTTGTGCAATCATTGCCTGTACCCCTTGTTCTTTAAATAAATGTAACATTTTGACAAACTCTTTCCCGCCTTTTGGCTGTGGAGGCAGACATATCAGGGAAAATACGACATATTGGTACATCTGAGGAGGTGAACTGTCGCTGCTTCACTGCCTTGAATAGAATTTATTCCTTGACCCTATAATCGCCAAAATTAACAAGGATTGTCCGTGTAAATTTTGCATTGGAGAGGAAGATACGCAGGCATGCGATGGGCCTCGTGAGAGTCAAATCACCATTATATTCCGGGAGGACTTTTTTAAATAAAAGTTGACCCATTGTAGTGTCTGCTGGCCCTCGAGTGCTTCCGGAATACCAAGGATATGGAGATTGGTGCGCCTAGATTAATTCTCCAATTCCTCTAATTTATACTCCATTATGGTTTTTGGCTCCGATAGGCGGCAGCTTTGTCATTCATGATAGAGACTTGATCCTCCAGCTGCGATATCCTAGTTTCTGCCTCATTAAGTCACGCCGGAACCCGGGCCATGTTGTCTTCAATTTTAGTAAACCTAGCGTGTAAAGCAGCAATTTCCATTGATTGAGAGGCTTTGAGCTCCCTAATCTCCTCCAGGATTAGAATTAAGGAGGCTCTTAGCATCCCTTTGCAGTGTAGTGGATCTATCATTCTGAGAGGAGCCTTCCTGGATTGATTCAGGCCCAGATTTAGATTGTGCTGCGGATGCTACAGACATAACAGTGAGATTAGGTGCAACTTGCCCTGTATTTTCCAGCACAGGTAACCCAAATAGACTCTGTGAGGGGAGACAGCAGAGATTGTGCTGGAAGTTGTGATAAGGCAATGCTATCGCCACTGTGAGACGTACTCTCGATTGAGCCAGGGGACTGTTCAGCCGCTGGTGGGGCGCTCTGCAACACCTCTGTGCCAGGTGTTAACCCAGATTTGGCTTTAAAAAAATAGAGAGTATTTTTTAAGTTCCTTAGATTTCCCAGCCTCAGCATCACTCGTGGGAGTGGTCGTCTCAGGTCCCTCAGATATTTGGGCAGTTGTGGATCCCCCCGGCAGAACCAGCAAGGACGGGGCCAAAACTCATATCCATATCGGCTGAGGTACCCCCCTGACAGTCTTTCTGAGGAAGCTTTGTAGCGGCCATCTCTGAAATTTCTGTAGGTAATACCAGGTCCTTCAGTGAAGGCGCGGCACGATTAGCCTGGGCCGCTGCTGTGCCGTATACGCTTTTGACCCTATGAACCAAAACTTGGGGAATCAGGATGGGTTGCGGAAGTACATTTGGAGAAGTTTCGCATGTTGAGAGTTCATCCAGAAGGTTTATTTTCCTCCCACCTTTTCCCTTCGCTCTTTCAATTCTTCCTTGTCTCTACTGCGCCTCCCCTCAGAAGTCTCCACTCGAATTTATTTATATGCTGCTTGGCTGCTTTGCTATGCTGCGCTTGCGGGGGTTAAAGGAGGTAAAAAAAAAAGAGTAACACATTTGCGCATGGAACCCCCCCCCAGCGACCCTCTACCAGGTAGTACGAAAGCCCTACACCCGGTCCGGCAACAGAGCACATGTACTTACCCCCTGGAAAAGCCTGGTGGTCCATGAAGGTGCAGAAAACATCCCACGCAGGCGGTTGACCTGCTCCGGGTCTTAAAGATAGCACAGCCAATTGCAAGATTCCTCAGCGTTTTCCTCAGCGTGTTTTTGCCCCCCAACACCACGGATTACCACAGTAAAGTTGATTGAGGAGATTACTTTCAGCTTGTTGCTGTGAGTCTGTGGGTCTAAGGGGTGCCGAGAAAAGCAGGTCCTTGAATAACTGTTTACCTAAAAGATCACAGTCACTGAGAAGGAATGGAGTAGCACATCCGGCAGAAGCAGAAACGAGGAGCCAGGGAGCTCATGCAATCCATATGGCCTACCAGCAGACTTCAAACAAACACACTCACCCTCCTTCAGTCTGCGGTTCAGAAGCCCAGCAAAACCCCACCAGGTTGCAGCTTCAGGCGGCAGCACACCCGCAAGCAATACTCTCACGGCTCAGTCTCAATCATGGGAAATCAGCCGCGACCATTACCAGCCGCACACGTCTGGTGCAGAGAGGGGAGTGGCCTATGGCGCGCTCAGCCGATAGCCTTCATCCCACCCTCATTATGCATCGCTCTTGACTGATAGTCAATATATCAACTGATTGCTGTTGAATACTGAAAACACTACTACAATCCCATTTGTACACAGGGGCCTGTCTATGCCTTCCTTGCACCTCTTCAGCAATCACTTCCTCTACATTTCTAGGTACCATTACTTCTTTCTTGATAGCAGTACCATTCTTCATCTCATAACATCGTCCGGATTCAACAACTGCATGCAATAATGCGTTTTCTTGCAAGTTGCCTTCTTTGTTGAAGAAAGGCTCAGTGCTAGAAGTGTGTATCCATTTTTCCACTAAAAATCTTGCAAAATTTTGTTTCTATTGTCAAGTCTTTTCCTTTGGCTTCATCTTTTCATTGACAATACTAGTTTGTCTAGTGTCTTCATTCTCTTTAATATCAAATCAAATACCTTCCTCTTGGGGAGCAAAGGCTTTATCGGCTATACCCTCAGGACATTCCTTTTGTCTCACTGCTTCTCTTCTTCTTTTATAATTCTAGTTTAATTTGTATCACTCTACTGCAGAACATTCTAAGTCTAATTTCCTTAAACTGCTTCTGCCTCCTACATAAAGATCCCTCCTTTTCTGTTATGTTTGTCAGTATTCTTTCCATGTATTTGTTCACATTTCTTACTGCATCTCTTATGTTCACTCGTTTATTGACTCCATTTTCCCCTTTTTCTAATTGAGCACAAACAATTTTAGGGAATGTCTTTGTCCTCTTGCCAGCAGCTCTTTTCTCTTTTATCACTTTTTCCAAATGTTTGCACCTTTTGTTTCTCATTTCTGAGGAGATAGTAATTTTGCTGTTGTTTCTTTCTGCTCTGACTTTTTGTTGGCATTCTGTGTGTCTGTAGTGTACTTAAAATTGATCTCTGAAAAGAAAAAAACAGAAGCATAGTTAACTTTTAATTATCTACTATTAGATTACATTTTCAAATATTTAACTTATATCATAAACAGTTCTCTTTCTCTACTATATACAACATTATACCATTTATTTATACCAAGGGATTGTAGGACGACATATAGCACTTTAAATTCTCAGTCTAGATGTGTTATTTTTAAACACATAGCACCCTACCCTATGCCTAGCTACAGAGTACCCCAGTGGTATCTTATATGTGGTAGAAGAGCTGTTTATGCCTTGTGTAGGACTTTTAAAGCAGATGATTGGTCTACCTGTAAAAGTCCACATCCAGTCGGATCCAAGTGTGTAGGCCTTAAACATGATGGAAGGGCAACTTGACTACATGTTTTAGTAGAAAATATCAGATCTTCAGTCAATATCCAAATTACTGTATCTGTCTCTATCTGGGCCTGTGATTGCATGTGCAGGTATGTTTCTGGGAAAATGACTGCCTCTGTTTGTGACCTCTCTGGTTCTCTAAAATGGGATGAAATGGGCTGCATGGTTTGCCTACTGGCTGTCTTAGTGAGTATTGGGTTTTTGAAGTGTGTGTGCAACTACCTCCTTTAGAGCTAGATACATCTCAGTTGTGCCTCACTATGAGACTAAATGTTTACATACTTCTGTCAGTATTTAACTAGATGTTTAACTGCCAGCCTCCTTTTGTACTTAGGCATGGCATATTAAGGTCTGGGTGGCAGGGTGGATGTATAATTGGGCATATGTGTCTTTAGGAGTTCCAATAGCTTAGAGAACATACAGAGTACAAGTGGTACCTTTTAGCCACATACCACCGTGCCCTATAGCCTAACTGCAGGCTACCCTCAGGTGTCACTTATATGTGCTAGAAGAGCAGTTTACTCCATCTTTAGGACTTTTAAAGCAGACAGTTGGACTAGTTGTAAACCTCCATGCACTGCCTCAAAGTGTAGCAGGCCTCAAACATGATACAAGGTCAACTTGTCTGTATGTTAAGGTGGGAACATGTCAGCTCTTTAGCACATATCCAAATAAGTGTCTCTTGGTCCCTATCTGGGTCTATGATTGCATATGTGTGTAACTTTCTGGGTAAATGAGTGCCTCTATGAGCGTGATCTCTGTGGTTCTCTAAAAAGGAATTAAATGGGCTGCATAGTTTGCCTACTGGCTATGTTCGTGAGTATTGGGTTTTTGAAGTGCGGTTGCAACTACCTCCTTTAGCGCTAGATACATCTCTGTTGTGCCTGTCTGTGCGACTAAATGTTTACATGCTTCTTCAGTATTTGACTGGATGTTTAACTGCCTGCCTTCTTTTGTACTTAAGTATGTCAGATTAAAGTCTGGGTGGCATTGAGGATGTATAATTGGACATATAGGTCTGTAGAAGTTCATATAGCTCAGAGAACATACAGTGTACCTGCGGTACATAGCTGCCAAGAGTTCAGATTGCCTTATGTGTGACATTTTCATAATTTCAGTGTAATTCTGAGTGACATTCAATGACTATGAGTGACACTTTCTCGCGGAGCAAAAATCAAGCAATGTAATGACAGAAGCCTCTAGCCTCATATTCCACAAGGCTCTGGGGAACACCCTGGTGGAAATCCAGCTCACCAGTTACATAATGGTTTCTGCTGAATCCAGGTCCTTACATCATTTTTTATACACATACCGAACTCATTTGCAGTTAATTGCAGTTGATTTGTGTACAAATTATGTTGGTCACTAGGTTAAGATGGCTGGTAGTTTTGTTTACTCAGTAGAATTTATCTTGTTTTTGTTGTCAGTGGATACAAAAGGTATCCAAAACCAGAGTTATGCAGGTGTATCAAGTAAAAACGCTTGTACGGGGTCACCTTTGCCTTTTTCACCACAGAACATTTCATATCATGGTCATTCAATCAGCCAACCTCATTCATTCTGCGAGTGACCCACTGGGAACAAAGGCAGCCAAAGGGAGTACGTTCTTTAGCAAACTGTGAGTTGACAGATATGTGCTGCCATAGAACATGTTCCCTTTGGCTGCCCCGAGACATCTCTTCACAGAAACAGCAACTGATTGACTTGCACTACGAAGCTCCCAGGGAAGGAAGCAGGGACACATAGGTGCCTTTCCTGCTCAGTGAAAGCGCCGTGAACTGCCCTGGGCCTCTGAGGTATGCAGTGCAGCAGCAGCAACTAACACTGTCCCCCTGCCCTACACGTCCTCCCCACCCGCCCACCCCCTCACCCCCTCGCCCCACACACACCAGGGAGATGTACTTATCCAAACACTCCTGTATGAATGCCCTGCTATGGTGCTACCTAACTGTAGGCACGAAGAAGTGCACACACTTTCTCGCCACTGATTAAAGGAAAAAAGTTGGAGACTGGTATCCAGAAATGTCTGGCGTTTATGTTATCTTTTCTAGATTATTGTTTTTGTGGAGCGTTAGCTGCAGCCAGAAGCCACTGCAGACTGCTTGCTCCAGCAATTAAGAAAGTGAGGTCCCAAACTCTGTCCTGGCACATCAAACTCTCAGGATCATTATACTGCTCAGCAAGCGGGCAAGTAATTACAGTTCATTGGCCTGTCCAATTGTAAGTTAAGGCCAAAATCTGTTTGCGACAGCAGATTGAGAGACAGTATAGAGCGCACTCACTGGTACCAGGCTCTGCGCTTACATAAAGCTCCTTGTTGAGCACGTCTCGCACGCCTTGGGGTATTCAAGCCACTATAAATGCATGACTAATGCATTTTAATGAGGTGATACGGACACCACATTAAAATACGTTAGTCCACCCCTGTTAGCGTGGTACTTGGGAGGGCTGGTGGTACCTTTTAAGCACATACCACCGTGCCCTACACTGTAGTTGCATGCTACCTCAGTGGTGACTTATTCGTGGTAGAAGAGCAATTTATGCCTTTTGTAGGACTTTTAAATCAGACGGTTGGCATAGCCCTAATACTCCATTCACTTACTCACGTGTAGCAGGGCTCAAACATTATGGAAGGGCAACTACTCTGCAACTTAGGGTAGATAATGTGAGTTCTTCAGCTAATACTCGAAATGAGTTTCTCTGTCCCTATCTTCGCTTGTAATTCCATATGCATGTAAGTTTGTGGGTAAATGACTGCCTCTTTTTGTGACCTCTCTGCTCCTCTAAAAGGGAATGAAATGGGCTGCAAGGTTTGATTACTGGGTGTGTTAGTGACGATTGGGTTTTTGAAGTGTGTTTGCAACTATCTCCTTAGTGCTAGATACATATCCAGTTGTAAGTATCTGTGTGAGTGAATCTTTAGGTGCTTCTGCCACTATTTCATAAGTGTTTTTTGTCTTACTGATTTTGTACTTATGTATGACAGATTAAAGTCTCAGTGGCAGGGTGTATGTATAATATCAGTTGTGTCTGTCTGTATGAGTGATTCTTTTCTTCTGTCACTATTTCATTTAGTGTTTTTATGTCTTCCTGCTATTGAACTTACACATCACAGATTAATGTCTGAGTGGCATGTATAATTGAGCATATAGATCTCTAGCAGTGCATATAGCTCAGAGAATATTGAGTAAATATGCTACCTTTTTAGCACATACTATCGTGCCCTATAGCATAGCTGGAGGCTACCTCAGTGAATACTTATACATGGTAGAAGACCAGTTCCAGCCTTTTGTAGGAGTTTAAATCTGAAGGTTGGCCAAGCTGTAAAATTGCATGCGCTAGCTCAAGTGTACCAGCTGCAAAACATGATGGAAGGGCTATTTCTCCGCATGTTAGACTGAGAGAGTCAGTTCTTTAACCCATATAGAAATGACTCTGCTTAGTCCCTATCTAGGGCTCTGATTTAATGTGCATGTAAGTTTGTGGATAAATCAGTGTCTCTGTTTGAAACTTCTCTGGTTCTGTAAAATGAAATAAAACGGGCTGCATAATTTGTGTCGTGGGTGTCTTAGTAAGTATTGGCTTTTTCAACTGTATGTGCACTGCCTACCTTAGTGCTAGATACATAACAATTGTGCCTGTCCATGTAAGTACATTTTTTGTGGCTTCTGTCACTATTTTACTGGATGTTTAACTGTCTGCCTCCTTTTGTACTTAGGTATCTCAGATTAAACTCTGTCTGGCAGAGTGTATGTATAATTAAGCACATGGGTCTGTAGGAGTGCATATAGCTCACAGAATATACAGAGTACATGCATTACATATCAAGCACATAACACCCTGCCGAATAGAAGCTAGCAGTCTCCTGTTAATGAAAATGTGCCACTATGTGTGTTTGATTTACAATCACTATATCTCACTTAATGTGAGCGTACTAAAGCTGAATAAATACCTCAGAAGTTGTGTTAGAAATTTGAAAGCTACATAAATATCTTTGCAAATATCTTTCACACTACTAAATATATAACTACTTAGTGAAAATGTTAGTGAATATATAACTGCATCTGTTGCTCTGTGAGTGGGTGGCAAGCACTATATGCTTTGGAAACATGCATGTGAGTTGCATTATGGCAGCTACACTGTATGTTGTGATTGGCATAATAGTGTCAATATGTATGACTAAAGAACTAAAATATTCTGATAAACAATTCGCTTTTTTTAACAGAAAGCTCTGTACTTTATGGCATACTTACAGCTCATCTCAGAACTCAGTTATATGTACTAAAACATGCATGTAAAACTTAACAAACTAATTTTGCATGGCAACTGAAGCTGGCACATCTCACCATCTAATTATATAGAAAGCTAACCTTGTAATTTAGGAACAGCTATGCAAAAGATTATCTAATATATAGCTGACATATTTATGCTTTATAAACACTACAGTGTAGGTTTTCCTCCTTTAATTCTGACTGTGCTGCTCCTCTTTTATAATAAAATAAACAGGACTACAACTCCCACAATTCAAAGAAAACATGGTTTCTGTCCAGCATATGATCTATACACATACACAACTTTTACATCTCCTAATACATTATTGCATTTAACTTTAAGCATTAGACTACAGTGTTTTTTCTACTATATAGAGGATGGAATAAAGCAGCACAAGTGCAATATTCAGTTCCATGCTAAGACATTGAAAACTTATTTTATAGCGACCTACTCTGCACCTCACACAAATTGATACTACCAGTCATAAATCCTCTCAGCTACTTTGAATACTATTATATTTTTGTCTAATTACATACACAATTACTTTTTTAATTAATTTGTTTAGTTACAATAAAATGTAATTCACATACCCAAGATTGAGATGGTTGGTAAAATTATAAGATAGATGGAATACTCTCAGGTTTTGTAAAAACTTAGCACAAGAATGGCACACCACTCTCATACAAAGCAACCATAAATGGCAATCTTCTGAACTTTTTACTGTCTGATACTGCAAAAGTCAGAGAAATAAAAACATTCCTTTCATATTTTATTGTTCTAACTCCACTTCTGAATGGTGACTATCTGTTAACCCTTTCACTCACTTTTAGAGATAACTCAAAATGGATGCCTGTTTTCACACAATCACAAAGTTATCGCTTTGATTGCGATGAATTCACAAAAGGAAATGGGAGTTCAAAAACCTGCTTAACTTCATAGTTTTATAGTTTTATGAGCATATTACACTTTATTGCAAACTCCTCACTGGGTAATCTTACCCTCCTTATGGAACAATGAACCTAAACTTCTCCAATTTGTAAAAACTGACACCTCTTCCTTTAATACCCTTCCTCCAATACACACTTAGCACATTCTCCATAGCAACCCACTAGAACCAGTAGGTCACAAGTTCACAGCACATTCTAGAAGGGCCATACTAGTTACAAAATGAACTACATCAGGTGTGGTTTACTGTACATACTGTAAAGCATTTCCAAGTCTATATTACATTTTTTCTACTTTACCACAGCCAATGAAACATCTATTTACTAATGCTTTTCAAATGCTACCTACTTTTATTCACCTGCATATTCTCTCCATCCAATAAAATGTTTGTTTTTTTCAAAGCACCAGCACAAATGCATTTTCCCTGTCTTTCAATCTACCAACTGTGCTATTCAGCTGCAGACCTGTCCTGTGTGCTATTCCTCCTTCCTTCAAAATGCTTAGAGAGTGGATTGTGGAGCCACTGCTATGTCTATTGGGCTGGCGAGGCTGCACGAAAGAGATGTGTTGAGTTTTGAAAATGTGGACATTACTTGGATTGGCCAGAGAGGGTTAAAGTGTCACCAATTGGTGACTTTGGTTAAAAGAATTGTGGAATCCCCAGCTCCTGACCTCATGATTGTGCACTGTGGTGGCAATGACTGTGGCACATTGACTGGGGTAGCATTTGAAATCCTAATGAAGGACAACTTTGTTGAATTGATTATGCTATTCCCCAACACTGTCTTGGTGTACTGCAACATATGCCAAATGCAGAAATGGAAGTGGTCTAATCAATTCTGTCCCCAGATTGACAAAGCCAGGAAACACGTTAATAAAACAGTTTCTGCATTCCTCAGAGACCATAACCGGGGCTCTATCTACAACAACAACCAGGGTTTCGATATGCATGGAATCTATAGAAGTGATGGAATGCACTTTACAGACGAAGGCAACAGAGGTGTTTTAAGCAACCTGAAACTCCGCATCTGGTCTAATGTGTAGCTGTCATATACACAAAATCAACACAGAGGCTTTTGGCAGAGCCACACTAGTGGCCAAAATATTGTTAATTTTCTTTATACATATCTTTTTAAGCGTTAAAATAAAAAATATTCGTGGTGCCATGCGCGATGACCAAGATTACGTTGCGAAACAAAAGCAGACATTCAATTGCCAACAGCACAATCAAAATATATAAGTAAAAACATAAATTCTAATCCATCACACTAAATACATTACTATCTAAATGACTCTATAAAAACATGTTTAAAGTTGTTATTCTATTGAGTTTCTATAAAAACCATCTTAAAAGCCCATTTTCTATTTTTGCAGTAATGCCAAGAGTCGCAACGACATCGATCACACATTTTTCATAAAGTGTAAAACACATATATACAAACATTTTACAATATTTTGGACACTAGGGGTTTATTAGTGTACTATATAATTTCATGTTTTTCTAGTTAGTTTCTAAAAAAAAGTCTTTAAAACCTATTTTCCGTTTTTGAATGACACCGCGAAATCGCAAAGCAAAAGCAGACATTCAATGGCCACCAGCACATTCAAAGGGCCCTCATTTATGAGGTTTTGCCGTAGGGCAGCGCTGCAGGCTTTCCTGCTGCGCTGCCCTACGGCTAAAAGAAAAGGGCACAAATGCGCTGTATCTATCAGATACAGCGCATTTCTGTCCTTTTCCTCTGCGCCAACACGGGCACCTTTGCACTAAGGTGCAAGAGTGCCCTGCGTTGCAGGTATGATTATTTTTGTGCAGGAAGGGGGACCTTTCTGCACAAAAACAATCACAAGAAGGCTTTTCCTCTTTCTATGTGTGCTGCAGAATGAAGCACAAATAGAAAATGGAAAAACAAGGAGAAATAAAGATATTCCTCCTTGTTGTGCCTCCCTTATGTCTCCCCTGGGGAGGCGTAAGTTTTGGCGCTGCCTCAGAGTTACGGTTTCTCGTAAATCTGGGGCAGTGTCAAGCCATGGATGTTTGCTGAGAACGCCCCAGCAACACCCATTTGCACGCCCCTTTAACGCAGAAAACTGCGTTAAAGGGAACACATATATTACTGATGCAGCATAAAGCCAAAAAGAAATGGCTTAGTGCTGCCTCGTAAATATGGCCAAACTACTGCGCCACAGAATGTCACAAAAAGTGACGTTCCAGCAGACTATAAAATGGATTCTAACCATCAAAACTAGATATATTACTATTAAAATGTCTCTATAAAAACATGTATGACACCCTAAAACTGTCTATGACAGCGTGTAAAACTCTTTCACTGGGATCTGTGATACGTTTCATGACTGTGTCAGTAAGTGTCTCCATCGGTGTATCAGTATCTGAGTGGGTCTGTCAGTGGGTGTGTCAGTCTCTCGTTGGGTCTGTCAGTGGGTACACCACTGTCTAAGTAGGTCTATAACTGTGTATCTGATTCTCTGAGTGGGTCACTTAGCGGTGTGTCAGTGTCTGAATGGGTCTCTCAGTAGGTGCTTCAGTGTCTAAGTGGGTCTCTCAGTGGGTGCATCAGTGTCTGAGTGGATCTATCAGAGGGATGCATTAGTGTCTAGGGGTATTCAGACAAAATATTTTTTTTAAATCCCCATACCAAAATATTGTGTAAAGGAGAAAAACGTCAGCAAGAACATCATTGTGAAGAATATCGATTTTAAGGTAAGTGATATCGATTTTTAAAATATCGAAGTCATTAATATGGTTTTGCAAAAATATTGGGCTCGATCTAGATGTCAGGCGGAGAGTCTCTGACCAGCCGTATTTTGATTATGGAGGTCAGAGGAAAACTGCAAGGGGATTCTGCTCCTGTTCTGACAGGCTCTGTGTGCCTGTTGGAACAGGAGCGGAATAGTGATCCCATTTAGTGATGGCGGAGCGGGCTCGGCTCCGCCGTCGAGATTACGATATCGTTTTCTGACAGTTAATGCATGTCGGCGTTTCCGACATGGATAGGCTGTTTGAAACTGCCTTTGGGGGCCCCTAGCAGGGCCCCTTCCTCCCTGGCCCTCTGCACGGTGCCTGACACATGTTGCAGGGATGCTTTCAAACCTCCGTTTCTCAATGGAAGCTTGTGCTGCTGGCCTTTTTCGCCCGCCGTACTAGCTTCCATTGGGAAATGGAGGTTTGCTCGTAACAAAGCAGTCAGAAGCGCCAACCTAAGGTCAGGCGGTTCCTTTTCCATAACAGTGTTGGTGAGACAAAAGTCGGCTCAACATCGTAATAGGGCTTATAGTTGTTTAAAAAACTATTTTTTAAATTATTGTTGTGTATTTTAGTATATATTTAAATGTTTATGATGTACATTTTTTGTATAATTATTGTTTATGTTTTTGAACATATTTGTAAAAATGTTTGTAGTTATTAAATGTAATTTAATTAACTTTTTGTGATTTTTTTGTGCTGTAGCGGGTTGTGGGTATATAGGGATATAGGGTGGGAAGTAATTTAATTATAATACATTAATGATTATTTTTTATGTAATATTAGTTATTTAATTGATATTTAATTATATTAATAGTGCTATTAATTTTTTTCTATGTAAATTTTGTGTGCGGGTTGTGGGGTTCATAGGGATAAAGGGTGGGTAGTATTTTTTTCCAATTAATAATTAGTTAATAAATATTAATTAATGAATTGATAATTAATTATGTTAATTGTGCAAGTTTTATTTTGAGGTGCGAGTTGTGGGGTTATAGGGGTAAAGGGTGGGAAGTAATTTATTTATAATTGATTAATAATTAGTTGTTAATTAATATTATTTAATTGATAATTAATTATGGTAGTTGTGTAATAATTTCTTTTTAGGTGCGGGTTAGTGGGCTTTGTAGGGGTAAAGGGTGAAGAGTAAAAACATTTTAATTATTTCATAATTAGTTTGTTAAATATATTAATTAAAATTATTGAATTGGAGGATGTTTTAGCCAATTGACTGACGGGTATGTGTGCAACTTTTATATCTGCGGTGGTTGCAAGGTGCAAAGACTTTTAAATAGAAACAAGACATGGCACTGAGGAGATTGAAAGGCAGCCCATTCAGTGTGGAATTATGAGGAGAACTGAAATAATTATGGCCATCCTTGAACAAGATACTCAGTACTATCGTTTTTTTGTCTATGCAAGACTAATATTGTATTGGCTTATTTGGGACTGTATAAATGAGGAATATAAAAAGCGAAGTATTGCCATTTGGATTATGTGAGTGCCGCAACATTCCAGCATGGCCGCCGTAATAACAGTGTGTGAACTGTAATGGCAGTAGTCCTTCCTTGTTTGCCATGATGATATCGTCCCATAGGATCAGTTCAAATGATTTTTAAATGCATGTCATTGACTTTGCAGTGTCAACTTCACAAGCATTGAGGAAGGCAAATCGCTGAAACACGTCTGCTCATTGAAATAAATGTCTAATGAGACCCCGTGAGTGTTCCGTGTTTGTTTTGGAGAGAAATGTACGTGAGCCCACACTCACGATAGGGGATGCACCCGCCTCGGAGTTCGGCAGTTTTGGTGGAACTTGTGTTGGGAAGTAAATCTAGACTGCCTGAACCACCATTTAAAACACAAATCACCGTCGCCCAAAGTCACCAACTATTGAATTGGAGGATGTTTTAGCCATTTGACTGACACCTACAGTATGTGTTCAACGTTTATACCTGTGGTGGTGGCAAGGGGCAAAGACTTTTAAACAGAGACAAGACATGGCACTGAGGATACTGAAGGGCAGCCCATTAAGGGTGGAATTATGAGGAGGACTGAAATAATTATGGCCATCCTTGTACGAGATACTCTGTACTATCGTTTTTTGTCTATGCAAGACTAATATTGTATTGGCTCATTTGGGACTGTATAAATGAGGAACATAAAAAACAAAGTACTGCCATTTGGATTATATGAGTGCAACAACATTCCAGCATGGCCATTGTAATAACAGTATGTGAACTGTAATAGCAGTAGTCCTTCCTTGTTTGCCATGATGATATCATCCAATAGGATCAGTTCAAATGATTTTTAAATGCATGTCATTAACTTTGCAGTGTCAACTTCACAAAAATTGAGGAAGGCAAATCGCCGAAACACGTCTGCTCATCGGAATAAATGTCTAATGAGACCCCATGAGCACTCCGTGTTTGTTTTGGAGAGAAATGTACTTAAGCCCACCCTCACGATAAAGGATGAACCCGCCTTGGAGTTAGGCAGTTTTGGTGGAACTTGTGTTGGGAAGTAAATCTAAATTGCCTGAACCGCCATCTAAAACACAAATCACCGTCGCCCAAAGTCGCCAATTATTGAATTGGAGGATGTTTTAGCCATTTGACTGACACCTACGGGTATGAGTGCAACGTTTATATCTGTGGAGGTGGCGAGTGGCAAAGACTTTTAAATAGAGACAACACATGGCACTGAGGAGATTGAAGGGCAGCCCATTCAGGGTAGAATTATGAGGAGGACTGAAATAATTATGGCCATCCTGACCATGTCAAGAGTGATGTAATATGTGAGGTCATAAGCAGTGCATTACGGGGGTGTGAGTTAGAGTTAGCTCAGCTAACTATAACTTCTAAATTTCACTGGTTTGAAACCTGAGTCTAATTATAACGTCCCTGTAACCTTTGGTTTTTTTCAGTGAGTTTCTATGTTTTTTTAAAATTCCATTTCCTAACTGTAATGTCCCTGTAACCTCTGTTTTTTTCAGTAAATTGTTAAGGTTTTGTAAATGCTAATTCCTAACTATAACGTGCCTTTAACATTCATTTTTTTCAGTGACTTTCTATGAAATTTTAAGTGTTAATGACATTTTCAGAATGGTGGAGAAAGGGCGCGGGCCTCTGACCAGCTCTCAGGAATCCCGTTGTGCAGGACTTGCAGAAAGTACCAGGAGGGCGTCTTGGCCCCCAAAGTCCCTTAGCATCCAAGAGGACTTCATTTCCCAACCAGTAGTGTGCCAGAAGACGCGTTTGCAGAGTGGTGGAGAAAGGGGCGTGGCCTACAAAGACCTCTTAGCAATCCCACTGTGTGGGATTTATGGGAGGTAACAGGAGGGGTTATTCGCCCCCAAGGACCCTAAGCAGCCATGGGTGTAGTGTAGCTCCTATTTCCCTAATAGGCTCTGCGCATTGGAATAATATACCCTATAGGTTTGACATAGGACTGAGGTCGGTATGTCCTTATCAAGTATATTAAACATAATTACTTGTGCCAGCTAGCTCAGAGGCCACTAGAAACTCCTTGATAAACAAGAAGGGAGTAGTTTCTGGCAGCCGCAAAACATGACAACTTTGTTTCCCTTTTAGAATCAGAACGTGTCCCAGAGTCATGGAAACAATAGATAACTATTTCACTCAGCTCAATCGTGCATGCTTAGTTTTCCTCAAAGTTACACAGAAAGAATAGACGGGCGTTTCAATAAAGATTTATTGAACAGTCTTGTTTCTCGTGTAAGTGATATGTGCAGTTACGATCACAAGACAGTATGCAAGATAAATAATGTACAGCGTAAGCAGTAGAAATAAATAATACTGCGCTAGCATGATCTTTAGTAGATATTCATTTACATAAATAACATAGACTAAAAATGCGAGTACTCATACGATGCGTTTCTAAGCTAGTTCTACCCCAATGTACCTAACCTAACCTAGGTGTAGGGAGAGGTATGAAGTAGGTGAAGTATTCCTTACTATGGTATACTAAGAGTATGTTAAGCCTAGTATGCCTAGTATGCCAAGAGTCCCTCTAGGTTTCTAGTCAGCTCCATACCTTAAGAATGAGAGAGGTGGGAATCTCTTGCCAGACTCGAACTCCAAACCCCGCGAGGGAAGTCAGATCACTGGAAGCTGGACTCTCTGCGTGCAGGGATGACAGCGTCTTCTCAGTGCGTCAGGCCAGGAAACGGGCTCCTCTGAAGTCGAGGTCACCTCTGATTTACAAGGGCTAGGGAAGGTATATTTATACCTGAGAGGTACCTCAGAATGTTAGCATTGACGTGAATCGGACAGCGGAAGACGTCATGAATGAACCCTTAAGGTATAACGGTTCATGTATAATAGATGAGTCCTTTAAGGAATCAATAGTCCTGTGCTAGGGAAACTCCCGAAGCCTAAGGGTCTATTCTTCAAGAACTCGTTGTGACGTTAGGGTGGACGGATGTCGGAGACCATGCCTGTATTTGGAGTGCACGGTTTAATGCCTAAATAAGGACTGGGATTTTATGCCTATATAAGGGCAGGGCGAATTGTGCCTATATAAGGACATGATACAGGAAAACCCATGTACGGACACCCTAAGAGGAATACAACACCCACTCCACTTTCGTGTGTACGATAATAATAAAATGCTAAACATTTAATATGCTAAACATAAAATGGAGTACCCCATATTGTTAAAAATATTTCTTAAAAGCATTTAAAAACCTATTAAAATGCAAAAGGTACTGTACATTTTAAGCATTGCTTTTCTCAGTTCAGGCATATATTTGGAAATAAAATGCAACTTGAATGAAATAAGCAGTAATATTTACATGTGACAGAAAATGATCGATAAGTTGTTCAAAAATCAAAGTCATTTCATGTCATGAAAATTAATGAACTTTTTAGACAAATAAGATGACAAAGTGTCTGAGGAAGTACCGCGAAGTCTGTACTATAAGGCTAGTTCTACTTCAAGCAGATTGAATTGCCATTTAGTTCGAAAAATGGAAAAAAGTTCAATTTGGGAAGAGTTCCAAGTTTTTGAAATATGAAGGCCAAATTTTACTGCGTCTCTAGTACACTGTGGGTGGAATCAGAGTCAGTGTACGGGTCTGGTGTAAACATGAGATCATCTATTTCTGTAGACAAAATATCGTCCACTGAAGTTGGTGTCAGTTGGAACACCTCGTGTAGTAGATTAATTGCACAGAGATGTGAAGCATCGCTCTCAGCATAGGATGCCGCAGCAATGTTCACGTCCGTTGTTACCTGTGTGCCTGTAGATCCATCTCATACCTCAGCAGCAGCTGGAAGCGTCTGTGAGATCTCAATGAATGCAGTCATCAGGATTGGTAGCCTCTGGGGACAACACAGAGCAAGGGCCGTTATCGGGTCCAGCAGAGTATCGATATCCGTTGGCGTTGCTGATGGAAATGTTAGACAGGTGTCTAACACGCATTCTTCACCGCATAGCAGGCATCGTAGAACAGGTAAGATGCAATCTTGCCAGATTGGTCTGAATGACAGGAACCACGTGGTATTAAGGTCCCGTAGACGAGTCATGCCCAAAAGCTGTACTATTCGCTCACTGCACTTTCGTTCAAGGAGAGCTTTCTCCATTTCGCTCGGAGTGATGTCTGCGAATAGGCTGGCCATAGCGTAATAGCAGGAAGAGAAATAGAATCCCGGCAACAAGTGCTAGAATTAATGGTATGCCACCAAACACCGAATGTGCAAAGTTCGGGATGATTCCGAGTATTGCCTGGAAAGGTGCTAACAGACCGGCACAGATGCCCTTAAATACATGTACAATTCCCCTTGTATCAGACATGTTAAAGATACGTCCTATCATTTCCACGAAATGTATAGGACAGTTTGTACGTATTAGAGTCTGTATCTCAGCCGAAGTCCTTGCTACTTGTAGATCATAGGTTTCTTTGGCCGAGGTTAAAGGCACTGATTGTTGCAAAAGCATGGCTTTCATTCTGCTTAAAGTATCAAATCTTATAAAAGAGACGTTCAGCGAAGGCCACAAAGGCGACTCCTTGACTGTGTCTAATGGGGCAAACAATACTTGCATACAGCAAGTGACCCTGGAGTTGACCGTTACTAGATATGGGATGCCTGGCAACATGCCGCAGCAACTCTGATCATTCAACATGAGTTAACTCCCATTAGAAAGTTGTCCAAACGTTGGATTAATCACAGCAGCTGGTGTACCCTGCTGATGTCAAGACAAATTTGCCACAGAACCATTGCAAGCCCCGTGTAAAGAAATGTCCTGACATATAAGTGAACCGCTCAGTGCACTTTTACAGTGTGTACTGCTCAAAAACACTTCACGATCCCCACTCCAACATCTATATGTATACGGTAAATTCCAAGATGTCTTAATGTATTCCTTACCCAACCTTTCATATTTGCCTGCTTGCATTTGTTTGAGGCAATACTGAAACTGAAAAGTAGTCACAGGTAGTGTGATTTTGCCATGAATGAGCCATTCTGTAGCTGGTTTTTCTGCCACTGTGAATGGTAACTTTTCCAGTTTTTCAATGCTCAGCACTGTATACTTTGCTCCTCTTTGTGCCAGTTCGATCTGTTTATCAGTTAGATTGTATTCTGCAAACAGAGCCGACGTGTTGATGAAACGCCAAGGCACATAGCCCGCACGCAAAGATTGCAGCGTCCAGCTTAATAACACAATAGAACGTAATTGAGATTGGCCTTGTTGTAACATCGCCAAATCGTGTTCTAGTATGTCGATAGCCGAGGATACAATGCTGTCCAATGAATATATTCTGGAGGACAAAGTTGTTAACCCATTGTCGACCACAGTGAGTGTTTTCTCTAAATTAATACGATCAAGTTCACGTATTCGTTCTGCGGCCTCCATCTGTGACACTTTCCATGCTTCATTATAGGCAGCATAAATGCCGGCATATATGAAACGTTTTTGACGCGGTTTTCTTGGTCCAAGCAAGAATTCCCTAAGGTCTGCGTCTTCTTTAAGTAAGGATAAGTGTTGTTTCACATCCTGTAGTGTAGATTTCTGCAGCCAATCGAGGCATAATTTTCCTACACTGTATGTTGTTACTACCCCCGGATGCTGTCTTTGGACGTATCTTGGGTCTGGCCTATGAATAGTAAAGCCCTGAGTTTTATTCAGGAATCTTTCCTGACAGTTGTTCGTGTCTGTGGGCCAGATCAACCATTTTTTCCAATCAGGATTAGATCTGTTGAGTTGTAGTATTTGGTCAACTGTCACCGCTGCCTGTGTATTGTTATCACTTGCAGGTGTTGGTACAGAAGGTGTTTTCATCTCTTTGATCTTGGCTAGTCCAAGACAAGATGTTTGTTGGACAGTTTCATTCAAAAACATTATTTGTTCATGGATGATACAGGCTCTAAATAAAGCTTCTATCCCCTGCACTTGCCAATCTTTAGTACCCCAGACAGTTTTTGTGTCTTTCCACAAGTCGAAACCCTGTCTAGACAGTTGGGCAATAAATACTGTAGAGTAAATCTGTTTTGTATTAGTTAACATAATTTTCAGTCCTGTTTTGTTTACATTTTTATAGTAAAACGTTTCTGGATCAGATGTATTGTAACCTGAAAAAAATGGAAACTTGTTAGAAAATGTTTTTGAACTACCTTGTGGTGGTGTAGGACAATGCTCCCATTGGTTAAACATAAACACATTTCTAGGGTATGCAGATTTATGCAAATAATGATGACCATAGTGATTATAGCAATACAGCTGTTCATAGTCTGATGAACCCTCTAAATATTCATTTTTAGAAAATGCAGCAGATTTTTCTAGATCAAACATTATGTCGTTAACAGTCTCAAAGTCCCAATCATCAGAATAGGTACTGGACGAAATGAGATCACTTAGTGAAATTTTAAATAAATGTGGAATGTTCAATTGTTCCGTCGGGCCAAAGATATCATATTCTGTTTTGTCCCACACTATACCATCCTGTATAGGAACGGCTGTGATGTTCACTGTTGACAAGTCTCTTGCTTCACGATGGGAAGATTTATGAGGTTTCAAAAGTACGTTCACATCTTTTCCTTCAGTGTTCACATGGATGTATCTGCCATTTATAAGCACGCTGATAGTTGTAACCAAAGCTAGCCAAAGCAGGAAGACAAATATTCCAGAAATAATCCAGAGCTCAATCCATGGGGAAACCAGATAAGTCTTTTTCAGAAAGTGAAGAAAGTCTTGTACTTGCTGCTTGAGTTTGAATGATGCTGGCGTCATTTCAGGTTCGCTTGGATCTTCTGAGAACGTATCAAAGTTAATGAAATAGCCAGAAGCAGTTCTGTCAATTGTTGGAATTGCATCAGGATTTGTAGAAATCGCTGAAACCAGTTGATCACTTGCTACATTGGTGTAGACAGGTGTATTTGGACGAACTGTTACTTGATTTTCAAGAGGGATGAGTTCCATTGCATTGTTGCTTAGTCCTTCATCTGTTACAGCTGAATTCTCGATGGTTATCAGTCTTTCAGTCTGAACCTCTTGGATAGTAGCGAGAGGAGTGCGTCTGCTACTAGGTCGGAGTCCACGTGGTCTACTATTTAGTATCGGCCACATACTGTGGTTTGATGAGGTCGATGGACACAAATCTTTTCTCCTTTCTTCCAGCAAGGGGCGGCAGAAGTACTGTTCTAGTTCCTTGAACTGCTAGGACAGGTACTGGTTGTCTGTAAGAAGGTCCAAATTCCTTCTTGTCCGCAATTTTTTCTCTGACTAGATCCCCAACTTTTGGAATCCAGACAGGCCTTGCTGGGACTGCCGGTTTTTCCCCAGTGGTGGTTGGCTGCAGGAATACGTTGCTTTGTTTCGATCTTAGTTCATTGAGTTCCTGTAAAACAGCCAAACGATCTTTGATATCAAACGGTTTATTTTCCACCGCTGTGCCTACGTGATCGAGGTCTGGTACCCACATTCTTGTCCCAAATAGGACCTCATATGGAGTGACCCCCCCTAGAGAACTTCTTGGCAGGTTATTCAATGAGCGTTGGACCCCATAAAGATGTTTGACCCACCCATCACCTGAACCTAATACCCTAGCTGTTATAGACTGCTTTATGTCCCGGTTTTTCCTTTCCACAACCGAATTTCCCTCAGGATGGAATGGAGAGGAGTACCGCAATGCAACGCCCAGACTGGCCATGGCTTCTTTGTAAGCCCGAGAGCTAAACGCATGGCCCTGGTCAGAATGTAGCGTGTCTATTGCGTATGTGCCGATAAAGACTCGCAAATCTTTTATAACAGTTCGAGCGTCAGCCGAGCGCTGAGGCCATATCCATAGGAACCTTGATTCAGTATTTGCGGGATTGCATTTGTCCAGAAGGACGCATGCGCGTAGATAGTCTAATGCTGTCTAACAGTGGTGTCTGTACTGGGCAGCTACATTCGTAGCATGGTGTCTGGTGGCGGTCAGCATCACGCTGTACCTTACAGTCTATGCAGTTATTGATGAAGATGTGGATTTCTGTATTCATCTCAGGCCACCAGTACATCTCTTTTAATGTCAAAATTGTTTTAGAGATCCCTTGATGTGACAGACCCTCCCCCAAATGTTCTTCATAAATCAAAGCTGCTCTACGTTCCATGTTTGGGATTACCCTATCCCCCACTCCAGGGATTCGAGCAAAAGGAACGCTGTTTGCATCAATTACATAAGAGTACTTGAGTGGAAAAGTTTTTGGTAACGCTGCACCACTGCCTTTGCTTGTAGCATTGACAGCCAACATTATCTCACTGTCTATTTTCGTTTTTGAACAAGTGATCGCAGCTATGGAAGCCTTCTGAACAGCCCCCTTTGCGGCTTCGTCAGCCAATGAATTCCCTGCAACGTGAACGCAGTCACGTTGATGACTCAGTGTGTGGATCACGTGAGCCTTTGGTAGTTCGTTTTTCAACTGAACTACTTGTTCCCAAAGCGTTTTGTGCTTTATTGTGCCACCTTTCGCATCTTTGAAACCATTTTCAAGCCAGTTTTGTATATATTCATTATACGACTGAACACAGTAAAAGGAATCGCACACTATTAGTGTGGGGAATTCTCGATCTGTACTTTCAAGTGCCAGTTTGAATGCTTGTAGTTCAGCTCGCTGAGCTGTACAATCTCCTAGAGATTGAGTTTTTGTGACCATGGGTCTTAAGATGCCATCTCGCATGCGACCTTTAACGATTGCACACGCTGCACTGTAAGCTTGCTTACTCCCTGTTGCGGGCTGTGCGGATCCGTCAGTGTAAATTATGAATTCGTACTGATCGAGAGGCAGAATTTCAGTGGGCAGAGGACATTCTTGTTCATATTGCAGGAACGCTTGTGTTTTTAAATCGGGATCAAAAACATATTCAACATCTGTTGCAGCAAGAAAATTAACCCATTGTATCCATCTTGGATGTAATGCTTTAGCATTTGGAATGCTTGCTTTTGTGACCGCTTCTAAAGCTGGTACTGGGGTTACGACAATAATGCGTTTCCCTTGGGCTAGGGCTCTTTCTTTTGCTACAGCGGTTTGAACTGCTGTCAGAATTTTTTCAGTTGAAGTGAAGCGCATTTCCGCTTGTGTATACAAATGAGATTTGTATGCGATTGGTATTTTTTCACCCTCATTAAATGTTAAGTAGGTGAATCCGCATTGACCCGAAATTATTCGGATCACCAGGTTGCGTTGACCTACCCGTGTTTGTAAGTGATTTGTTGCTAACATGTTAGCCTGGAGTGAACGCAAGATTTCTGTGTGTTCTTGTGTCCAATTTCTGATTGAAAAATCAGGTTTGATTAATGCATAGAGAGGTTTAACCCTTTCTGCGTAATTTAGAATGTATGTTCTTCCAAAATTTAGGAAACCCAGGATGGATTGTAAGTTATTTTGCGTTTTTGGAGGTTGGAGCAGCGCACATTTCTCTAGAAAGTTAGCTGCCAAGCTCTTGCCTTCACTTGAAAGCTCATATCCTAGAAATAGGACATTGAGATGGGCAATTCTGGACTTTTTGAAGTTGAATTTGTACCCCTCAGAGGCGAATCCCAATATAATGGTGTTCACCCTGTTCAAGTGTTTGTCCAGGTCATCGTCTGTCAGATAGATGTCATCGACATAGGACAATGCCTCATTGTCGTAAATTTGTAGTAACTCCGTTACCCTTGCTGAGAATAAACCTGGGCTGGTCTTGAACCCTTGTGGGAGTCGACAAAATTGACGCTGGGTCCCCATTATGGAGAAAGCTGTTAAGTACCTGCTTTCAGGTGCTATGTTTTGACAAAAGAAACCATTTGAGATGTCTAATGTAGTTTTATATTTTTTACGCACAATGTTATTCATTAATGTTGTGCTATGTGCATTTTGTACTGCAAATGTTTTAGAACAAGTGTTTAAGTGTCTGTAATCCAAAACTAGACGATAGGTGTTGTCTGGTTTGGAGACAGGAAACAAAGGATTGTTCATTGAGGAGGTGCATGTTTCAATCACCCCTTGGTATTCAAGTTGATCTAAGATCTCCCTGACCTGTTTTTTAGCTTCTTGCTTTATTGGATACTGCCTTTGTGCAGTTGGTTCATGTTTCAGATGTATTTTATGGTGAGGTGAGTCCTCATCCCATCCTACATGATTTTTATATAATGCTGGGGCCTGGGCTACTGCCCTTTTCCTGGCATATGTATATTTTAGGTGTATTGGAATATGGTTGGAGAAGGCGGGCATAATAATGTCCTCGCCGTGTGGGCACTCCCTGACAAATTGTGGTGGCAAGTCTTTTTCTGCTAGAAGTATGTCATAGTCCCTTGAAAGTTTTTCCCAAAAAAGTGCTTTCACCTGTCTAGGTATGTCTCCCTCCATCCGGAGTGTTATTTCATATAACTTTTGTGGCGTACTAACCCTGGTGTCTACAGTCTCACCTGTAATGTACTCATGCAAGTCCACTATCTCCAGAAGTTCCTTCAGGTTCTGGCGAGCTATTGTGACTTCTGCTGCACTGTCCAGCATTGTCTGAGCCCATTCTCCGTTCTTGAGTTGTGTTCTCAGTATTCTCGGCATGTCTGATCTTCAGACCTGCTACTTTCTTTTGGAGAATTGAGGTTTTGATTTGTTTTTCGGAACGTGTTTGTCGTCTTTCGATTTCACGCGTTCTTCTCTATGTTCTGACCGTCCTCTTCTTTCCGAAGTCTGTGACGAGATCTGAAAGGTACGAGAGGAACGTGTATCAGTATCTTGATACCTGTCAGGCTTTCTCAAATTATCCCTATTCTTGAGGTTATACCTCCTTTCAGAGGGCTCCTTTTGAGGAGACCTACCTCGGGATTGAGAACGTTTCTCGTTTGAATTTTGTTTATTAGTCTCCCACTTCTTTTAGAAGATGTAGGAGTTTGTTTAATAGAGTCCTTCTCAGGACTTTCAGATAGTTTCGGCTTCACTGGTCTTCCACCCAAACTATCTCTGCCTAATTCTGCATAAGATTGTTCAATTATTCTGGGTAGCTCAGTTTGATGTTCTGTAACATCGAATTCCCTTAATCGTTGGCGGATCGCCACTGCTGCTGCCTCCCCTTTAATATTAGATAATATTATTGTTGAGACCTGGTCGAAATTTTTCAGTAATTTCATACCTAAATTTAGAGCAGGCTCTGCCCCGTATTCGTTTTGAATTTTTTTCAGGACATCAGGTTTTACCGCAATTGACGGAATGCCATGTGTTTTAGTATAGATGGCAGCAAAGACTGAGCCCCAAGTGGTGCAGTCTTCCAGTTGGGGTGTGATCCCCATTGGTAAACAGATGGTTAGGATTCTGTGTTTCTCATACGGGCTAGTATTTGGAAATACTGCTTCGATTTGAGTAATTTTTTGAGCTATCCAAAATGGAATTTGCTCACGTTTTGTGGGCATTTTACCCAGGACTGCATATAGAGTCTGTGGTGTAATTTTTAGTGTATTCCCCGGTTGAGGAGTTTGATTTGGAAGTGTCAATGGTGGTTGGACTGTGAAAGTCCGCATGACATATTGGACCAATTGTCTGTAGATTTTTATTAACTCTGTAAGTTGAGTAAGTAACTCCTCATCTGACATTATATCAAGTTCAGGATGAGGTGTGTAGCCGGCTAGAATCGGCAATGTTGCTCCTGGTCTACCTAGTGGACCGAGCCTGGTAATGTTTCTGTGATGTTTTAGGGCGCCTTTAAACCAGAGCTGATGCTCCTGTTATGTTAGTGGAATTTCTATATCCTCGAAAGGAATATATTCCTCTGGTGGATCATCTTCTTTGTAGAAGTGAAACAGTTTTGTAACTGGATTGGATTCAGGAAATATTACCCATGAATAGAATACCTCTGTCTGAAATGATTCGTGTGCCTCTATCACGAAAACTGCTCTACCGCCTCTTGGTGGTAGGCCGTGTTTTTTGAGTTTTAGAGTGATGGCTCTTCTTAAGTTTGGATGGATGTCTATAACACCCTCCTCAGTTTCATTTAAACCGGTAATGTTAAAAGCTGCTATGGCTGGGTCAGCCGCAGCTCCACCGTTTCCGGTGGCATCGTCCCCGTTTATGGACATTTTGTTTTTGGAAAAATGTAGAACAAGTTTCAAGGAAACAAAGATAAGGTGCACAATATTTTGGAACACTGTATCCTTCAACGTTGAGCAAACCAAACAGCTAATATATAGGGTGCTTCCCTATGTAGCCGTGGCGGATACTTAACCCTGCCCACTCCAGACGTCTTTTGGAGTATATGGGTAGGGGTCTCTGAGAGAAAAAGCACGGCTGAGTTACTCAGTATCTAACGTTAAATTACCGCCTTACCAAACCGTTGGGCGCCATGTAGTGTAGCTCCTATTTCCCTAATAGGCTCTGCGCATTGGAATAATATACCCTATAGGTTTGACATAGGACTGAGGTCGGTATGTCCCTATCGAGTATATTAAACTTAATTACTTGTTCCAGCTAGCTCAGAGGCCACTAGAAACTCCTTGATAAACAAGAAGGGAGTAGTTTCTGGCAGCCGCAAAACATGACAACTTTGTTTCCCTTTTAGAATCAGAACGTGTCCCAGAGTCGTGGAAACAATAGATAACTATTTCACTCAGCTCAATCGTGCATGCTTAGTTTTCCTCAAAGTTACACAGAAAGAATAGACGGGCGTTTCAATAAAAGATTTATTGAACAGTCTTGTTTCTCGTGTAAGTGATATGTGCAGTTACGATCACAAGACAGTATGCAAGATAAATAATGTACATCGTAAGCAGTAGGAATAAATAATACTGCGCTAGCATGATCTTTAGTAGATATTCATTTACATAAATAACAGAGACTAAAAATGCGAGTACTCATACGATGCGTTTCTAAGCTAGTTCTACCCCAATGTACCTAACCTAACCTAGGTGTAGGGAGAGGTATGAAGTAGGTGAAGTATTCCTTACTATGGTATACTAAGAGTATGTTAAGCCTAGTATGCCTAGTATTCCAAGAGTCCCTCTAGGTTTCTAGTCAGCTCCATACCTTAAGAATGAGAGAGGTGGGAATCTCTTTCCAGACTCGAACTCCAACACCCCGCAAGGGAAGTCAGATCACTGGAAGCTGGACTCTCTGCGTGCAGGGATGACAGCGTCTTCTCAGTGCATCAGGCCGGGAAACGGGCTCCTCTGAAGTCGAGGTCTCCTCTAGTTTACAGGGGCTAGGGAAGGTATATTTATACCTGAGAATTACCTCAGAATGTTAGCATTGACGTGAGTCGGACAGCGGAAGACGTCATGAATGAACCCCTAAGGAATAATGGTTCATGCATAATATGTGAGTCCTTGAAGAAATCAATAGTCCTGGGCTAGGGAAACTCCCGCAGCCTAAGGGTCTGTTCTTCACGAACTCGTTGTGACGTTAGGGTGGACGGATGTCAGAGACCATGCCTGTATTTGGAGTGCACGGTTTAATGCCTAAATAAGGGCTGGGATTTTATGCCTATATAAGGGCAGGGCGAATTGTGCCTATATAAGGACATGATACAGGAAAACCTATATACGGACACCCTAAGAGGAATACAACAAGGTAAAAGTGTTTGAATTCCCACGCGATTTAGAGTATCCTGATGCACCCTGTGTCCCCCTGGCACCTCTATCTCAGTGATCCTCAGCCTAAGAGCTTGAGCGCATAACTTGTGCGGTAATATGCACCCTGCCTTGTTTCCCCCGCATAAAACTTCTATTTAGTATGAAGGAGTGCATATTCTGCCTTATCAATATCTAAAGCTTTGACTTCCTTATGAGCCTGTGTAAGCTGATGGCTCACTTGGTATTAGTCACAAATATAGGAGTATTCACTTACTACACTGTTTTTATGTTTATAACCCCTTCTTAAGATGTCCGCCATGAAATCATGTATTTTACACCATGTTTGGTCCATCTTTTCTTTTCACAAACAACACGTGATGCATTTTAAGACATTAAAGCTTCCGTGTTTCCAGGGTGTAACTGACGCAGAAGAAGGCGCAAGTTGATATGCGTCTGTTGGTGCAGGGGGTCTGCACAATAAAGCATTTGCTTTAATATCCTTCCCGTGTGTGCTCTCCGTTTTTGGGCGCCTTGAGAAACTGTGGCCATGGTTTTTGCAAATTAAGCGGCTCACCACCGCTGGAGTTGCAGCACCCGGGACATGACGGAGCGGCGGCGGTGAACTTTGTTTTTTATTATTAATATATATATGTATATATATATGTACATGTATAGTCAAGTCATACATACTTTATTTCGGCAAAAGCTATAAAAATGCACAATAAAATACAATAAATGTGCGATTGTAAAAAGCAACTCAATTTAAGAATAAAGTGCCTCGATGATAGCCTAGAATCTATTAAAAACATCAATTTGTGAAAAATGTGTGTACATTTGCTTACATACAATAAAAAACGTAATGCAATTTACAAAGTTAGTAAAAAGGCACATAGTAATGTATCCCAAAATAATTGATAATAAAACCATAATCATTTAATTGCAGTTCTTCATTTTGCCCACATCAAACCCAAGAATTTCGCTGCTGCACAAGCAAATGATGAGAAGGAGTACATTCTTAAGAACCTTAGAGCCTCACAATGGCTGGTAGTACCCAGTTGCCTGCAAATGGGTACCCGCCATGCTGAATGGGGCTGCGCGTATGCCACTTTTGCAAACATCGCGTGTGGCACCGTCTCAGCTTGATCAATGCAAAAAGGGCAAGATACCAGACCAAGTGCCACCCATTTTGCAGTAAAAACCTCAAGGGGAGCATCCCTACTCTAAATTGGTGGCATAATTACCTATCGAGCGAGACTGTAATCAGAGCCCAGTACTTCTCAGTCTAGACCATGAACAGATGTAAAATTCAAAAAGAACCCCATTAGAGACATACTAGCAACCTTTTGCTCCTCCTTTTGTAATGTAAATGCCCAGTACTGTTTTTTCAATGCTCCTTTCAATGGAATTGGCAGTGGGAAATGCCATAATTCTCCAAAACCCAAAGACACCAGTACTTTTTTGATCAAGCACAACCCAGGGATTTTTGTTAAATCTGTCAACCTTGATGTTGTCTTGTAGGGCAGCAGCATAATATGCCAGTTCTGGGGTAGCCCATAGTCTTCGCCAGTATAGCAGTGGGCGTAGAGATGCTTTAAGGGCTACCTTCTTAACCCCCTTATCTAAAAATAAAGGATACAATGGTGTGATGGGCAGAAGGGAGGCTATTAATCTTAAGAATCTATTCTACAATCGCTCCAAGACATAAACGTCACTGAAGCCCCACAGCTCAGTACCGTAAAGCGCAGCACCAAGGGCCTGGGACTCATATCCTGGAGGGCTGGGACGGTGTGCAGACAGAATATCGAGAAAAAATAATCGAGTTGCACAAATATCGAGTAATAAATATCGTGGTTCATAAATATCGACAGCAAGAATATCAGGGTCAAGAATATCGACTTAAGGTAAGTAATATCGATTTTAAATATCGATGTGTTTAATATCGTTTGCAAGAATATAGTTGTTAAAAATGTTGTTTTTTAAATTAATGTTATGTATTTAGTATATATTTTATATGTATGCGATGGATGTTTTTTGTATAAGAATTGTTTGTATTTTTAATATATGTGTTACATTTTTAGTAGTTATTAATTTTTTTTATTTGAATTTTGCGTTTTTCAGTTCCGTAGCTGGTTGTGGGTATATAGGGGAATAGGGTGGGAAGTAATTTAATTATATTAAATTAATTGATTAATTTTTATTTATTAATATTTGTTTAATTGAGATTTTATAGTTTTAAATGTGTAAAGTAATTTATTATTAATTAATTAATAATTAGTTGTTAATTAATTTTAATTAATTAATTGGTAATTAATTATGGTTATTGTGTAATTAATTTTAGTGTGTGTTGTGGTGTTTATAGGTGTAAAGGGTGGGAAGTAATTTATTTTTAATTGATGAATTCATAATTGGTTGTTAATTAATTTTAATTAATTAATTGGTAATTAATTATGGTGATTGTGCACCTATTTTTAGGTGTGTGTTGTGGTGTTTATTGGTGTCAAGGGTGGGAAGTTATTTATTTTTAATTGACGATTTCATAATTGGTTGTTAATTAACTTTATGGTACTTGTGTAATTAATTTTAGGTGTGTGTTTTGGGGTTTATAGGTGTGAAGGGTGTTAAGTAGTTTATTTATTTTTTATTATTAATTTTTTGTTAATTGATATTAATTAAATTAATTACAATTTTATTATGGTAATTGTGTAATTAATTTTAGGTGTGTGTTGTGGTGTTTATAGGAGTAAAGGGTGGGAAGTAATTTGTGTTTAATTAATTAATATATAGTTGTTAATTAATGGTAATTATTTGATATTTATTTTTGGTAATTGTTTATTTTTTTGTGTGTTGTTTCTACTTTTAAAGGGGTAAAGGGTGGGTATTAAATACATTTTAATTACTTTATTATTAGTTGTTAACAGTAATAGTTTTTAATTTAAAAATAAGTTTTAATTGTGTTTTATTATTTTATAGTTTAATTTAGGTGTGTGTTGTGGATATTATAGTGTTAAAGTGTGTGTAGTCAATTAATGTTTATTAGTTTTTTTATTAATAATATTTTTTAATTGATTTTTAATTATGATAATTATGGAACTAAATGTAATTTATAATGTTGAAGTGTTTTTTGTTTTTGGTGTGGTGTTATAGGGTAGGAAATAAAATTAATACATTTATGTATTAATTAATTTGTTTGTAAATATTTTCTAGTTAAAAATTTTTTTTTAATGTATTTATTATTTTATTTTATATAATATTTGTAGGTTTTTGTTATATGTAATTAATATTATATGTTTTCATTTTATATATTTAATATATTTGATTTTTTTTTAAAATATTTTTTATTTATTTTTAAGATTTTTTATATATATCTGATTGTGAATAGTAATTTTTGTCTCTCCGCTATCCAACACTTTCCCTAATGTTGCACTCACTGGAGTGGGAATAGTAATTTTTACCTCTCCACTATCCAGCACTTTCCCTACTGTTGCACTCACTGGAGTGGGAATAGTAATTTTTACCCCTCCGCTATCCAACACTTTCCCTACTGTTGAACTCACTGGAGTTGGAATAGTAATTTTTACCCCTCCGCTGTCCAACACTTTCCCTACTGTTGCACTCACTGGAGTGGGAATAGTTAATTTTACCCCTCCGCTATCCAACACTTTCTGTACTGTTGCACTCACTGGAGTTGGAATAGTAATTTTTACCCCTCTGCTATCCAACACTTTCCCTACTGTTGCACTAATTGGAGTGGGAATAGTAATTTTAACCCCTTTGCTATGCAACACTTTCCCTACTGTTGCACTCACCAGAGTGGGAATAAAAATTGTTACCCCTCTGCTATCCAACACTTATCCTACTGTTGCATTCAGTGGAGTGGGAATAGTAATTTTTACCCCTCCGTTATCCAACACTTTCCCTACTGTTGCTCTCACTGGAGTGGGAATAGTTAATTTTACCCCTCCACTATACAAAACTTTCCCTACGGTTGCACTCACTGGAGTTGGAATAGTAATTTTTACCCCTCCGCTATCCAACACTTTCCCTACTGTTGCATTCACCAGAGTGGGAATAAAAATTGTTACCCCTCTGCTATCCAACACTTATCCTACTGTTGCACTCTTTGGAGTGGGAATAGTAATTTTTGCCCCTCCACTATCCAACACTTTCCCTACTGTTGCTCTCACTGGAGTGGGAATAGTTAATTTTACCCCTCCACTATACAAAACTTTCCCTACGGTTGCACTCATTGGAGTTGGAATAGTAATTTTTACCCCTCCGCTATCCAACACTTTCCCTACTGTTGCATTCACTGGAGTGGGAATAGTAATTTGTACCCCTTCGCTATCCAGCATTTTCCCTACTGTTGCACTCAGTGGAGTGGGAATAGTAAATTTTACCCCTCCGCTATCCAACACTTGTCCTACTGTTGCACTCAGTGGAGTAGGAATAGTAATTTTTACCCCTCCGCTAACCAACAGTTTCCCTACTGTTGCACTTTTTGGAGTGGGAATAGTTATTTTTACCCCTCCACTATCTAACACTTTCCCTACTGTTGTCATTACTGGAGTGGGAATAGTATTTTTTACCCCTCTGCTATCCAACACTTACCCAACTGTTGCACTCACTGGAGTGGGAATAGTTATTTTTACCCCTTTGGTATCCAACACTTTCCCTACTGTTGCACTGATTGTATTGTGAAATTTAAGTTTAAATATTTTTTAATAGTTGAATGTTTTAATTTGTTATAGATTTTAGTTTTTTGTATTTTAAATCATTAATATATATTTTTATTTTTTATATTGTTTTAAACCTTTAACATAAATTAAAAATAATAGTTTATTAATTATTTTAAGGTAAATATATAAGTATAAATGATTATGGTTGTGTGTTTATTTTTTTATTACGTTTATTTGTTATATTTTATTAAAATGTATATTAAATGTATTTTATTTTGTTAAAATTATATTTAATATATTCAATATATTATTTTATTTTATATTTATATAAAAGTCGATATTTTATACATCTATGGGGCCCATTACGATACCCGGCGTAAATAAATCCGCCAGGCATTGAAGCGGCAAAAATCCGCCCGCACACACCGCCTGAACACCGACCACGCCATTACGATTTCACAAACCGAAAACCGCCATCGGCGGAAAAAGCACACAAAATACCGCCCGCCAACGTCCGAGTCGGAGTCAAACCGCCCGCCACGGACGGAAACACGCACGACAACACAAAACCGCCCGCCCTCACGGCCGACACACCGCACGTGACATTACGATCGCACCGACATGAGCGCGGAAAAACCACAAATATACCGCCCGCCAGCGCAAACAACGCCGATGAGAATCGACACGGCAGAAGCCATGGCGCCAACGTACCTGCACAGAAACCATCCGCACACAAAACCAATAGCACACAACATGGCCAACAAGTCCACACAGCAAGGCACGCACAAATACACAAGCACAGTACACATCCCGAAAACACCCCCGGACAAACAAAAAATACAAAGGCCAGAACCCCAGACACAACACACCTGAAAACAACAGACCATGAGGACACACCCACATAGGTGAGTACAAAAGCAGCACTCCCACAGACCACAACCCCTTGCTACATTGCAAACCAGAGAGGAGAGGAGAGGACACAGTGACACAGCAAGGACAGCAGCACACCACAGAAACGCACACATCACAACCACCACCACCACCACCACCACCACCAAACACCACCACCACCACCACCACCACCAAACACCGGCACCACAAACCCCCTGCACATTACACAACACACACCGCACCAGCACCACAAACACCATGGCACCACAAAGAATGCCCAAGTTCACGCCCATGGAGCTGACGGTCATGGTCGACGAGATCATCAAGGTGTACCCACAAATCTATGGGAACATGGTCCAGCACACACCACTAGCCACCAGAAACAGAATGTGGAACCGGATCGTAGACCAGGTCAATGCAGTCGGGACCCTGCCCAGGAACAGAGTCGAAATTAACAAACGTTGGAATGACGTAAAGAGCCTGGTCAAGAAGAAGGAGGGCAAAAACAGAGAGCTGGCTGCCGTCACTGGCGGAGGGAATCCCGCGCTCTTTAAGACCTTCAAAGCGTGGGAGGAGAAGGTGCGAGTCGTAATACATCCGGAGATCCTCGCCGGATTAGCAGGGGAGTGGAGGCTGGTAAGTACAAACTAATGTATACAGCACACCGCTATGTACTCACATGCGCAACTACCATGCCACAGCTCCCAGGGACAAACACCCCCATGTCCAGCACACAATACACAACACATCACACACACATGCAACAGACACTACCACACACAGCCCAAACCGAACAACTGTAAGATGCGTGGGGACATGTGTACACTAAGCCAGCCACGTAACCACCAACAGGTCCCCAAATATGCCAGAAGCGCCACAACGAGCACCCACCACACCCATGTGTCCGCCACAGCTGCACTAACCGACAAGTAACAGGTAAGTGGCAGGAACACAAAGTGCAGTGGGTGGGACGGTGGACAGCCCAAGTACAACACACACCAGGCCCCAGTCCCACAGCACAGCAAGGAGGAGCATCCCCCACACCCCACAGCCACGTGTCAGCCACCGCAGTGCACAACGACAGCCAAAAGGCAGACATCACGGTCCACAGCAATCGGTGTCAGTGGGTGTCCAGCCACCCCATGACCCACAACACCCCCCACCCCCACAGACCTGCAACATGGAGCACCCCCGCTTAGAGCCATGTGGCATCCAGTACAGTGCACGCACGAACAACTTGCAGGTGGGAAACTGGACAGGGCTGGATTACTGGAGGCATGAGGACCATAACACGACCAACACATGGGACATGTCACGTAGCAGACGAACACGCAGCACCGCCCACCGTCACGAACAAGTGAACAATGTGCACACGGACATGAACAACAGACTCACACCCCACATGACCCATCACAGACATAGCAACACCCAAGGAGCCACGTCTGCATGCACAAGCCACACTGAATATAGTCCCACACGGCAGCCACTGTGCAACTCATCACACACAACCGAAACACCATTGAAGTCCTGTCCATGTAGCCCCTACTGCCTGTCAACCACACACCCCACAACTACGCCTATGTAAGACAAACAACACTAGACGCAACAGAGCGGAACAACATAAATGCACACGAACACCACTGAACCCATCAAACTCACAGACACACCATGCACATACAACATACCATCCATCCCATCCGTCAGCCCCAGTCTCATGAAAGGCATGTCATCCGCACAGCTGCCACACATACAGCAGTCACACTAAGACACATGCCCATGACCAACCATGTGCCAGAAGTCAATTAAGCGCACGACACACTGTGAGCAACAACACACAACATGGGCCACACCCCCGAGCACTGCAGTGATGCACATGGCACAGGGCAGCACGCACACCAAGGAGATGGGACAACTGCAATACGTTGGCTGGCACACAACTATCACTCACTCATAACGATGCGTCCAATGCCATGTCCAGTAATCACAACAGACAGCAAATATGCAGGCCATGTCAAGCATGCACACACCTCAAACCATGCACTGTCGTGCTGCCACAACACATGTCACGTTCGGCACCCATGGCTCACAGCATGTACCCCAAAAGCATATCCCCTCCCAAATGCGAATCTGGGGCATGGCCCCCATGTTGCCATATGCGTTCCTAAGCGTCCCATCTGAACACCAAAAGCAAAGTACAAACCAGACCCAGGATGGGCCAGGAGCCCGCATACACCAGAGTCACAATAAGTAGGGGCACAGCAACACACCCATCGGCATGGCCAATCCGTCCCATGCCACATGTGCACAGCACACAGACTCATTGCCAAGCACACACAACTACAGATGCTACAGCCACACACACGCCTCCGGGAAACCCATGTACGAGATTGCACGAACTGTCAATGTCAGACGACAAATACATACTTCGCCAGGTGCAACACAATAACAAATCTCATTCTCTCCACAGGTGACGAACTGCTGGATGCTGGGGATGGAGCCAGCAGCCAGCACAGCCAGCCTACAAGCCCCCAACGAGGACACACGGATCTGGAGGATCTGTCCTCCTCTTCGGACACGGACCACCAAGCAGGCCCATCTGGTGTGGCAGGGCC
>CAWUFW010025840.1:0-39830 GCA_963921515.1 Calotriton arnoldi | reverse complement strand
ACGGCAACATGAATGTCTGCTGAGCATGGAACTGCTTCCGAGGCTGGATGAGTATGGCACACGACGATGACGATGTGGGCACAGGCTGAGCGGCCAAAACAAGTGGGACCTGTGGCACGAGGGGATATGAGACGGTAGTAGGTGTCAGCACTGCACCCTATGTACAGCACTGTACGGATCACACCTCCCGAAACATTGACAGGTGTCCACATTGACAGCCCCATGCCAAGACGGCTGTGTGCTTGCAGTCACATGTCACAGGTGAGAGGTTACATTGCACGTGCCAGGTGGCAGACGTACATAGTGGGAGCTGGCATGTGTGTGCATGTGTCTCCTGTTCAGGATCCACCAGATGGGCGCTGACTCTGTACTGACCATTGGACACAGCATGTTCCGTGGAAGGCTTGTGTGTGGGGATGGTGGCACTGGATGTGCCTCTGTTGGGTGGGGGGCCATGCACAGGGCGGGTACGTCGATGATTGCGCATTGTTGGTCACGGTGGGTGCACCCACTAAGATGTGTTGCCCTGTGTTCAATTCCTATGTCCGCATGATGATGGACTGTAGATGTGGGCAGACTACACATTGGTCGATGTGCTGTCTATATGCATGTGCCTTCACACCAGGCACAGCTGCCCCTGCACATGTGACCCCTGCTGGACTCGCTGCTGGGTCTGTGGAGCTGATGCACCTTCTGTGCGTGGGGCGGACAGCTCTCCTCACTTCCCTCATTGCGCATGTCATGACTTTGCCGCAGGTGACATGGATCATGGAGGGCCCACATGTACGCGTGGGTAGGCTACACATGATTGTTCACTGGTCGCCACCCCCAGTCAGTGTTTCGAATGGGAAGGTTGTCGTGCTGGTGGTATGTTCGATGTGGCGGATGGGCGGGCCTAGGTGCGGGCTTACATTCCGGACATGGGGGGTAGTTGGATTGGCGACTAGTTGCAGTACACACGGGACACGTCTCTTCCTTTCCACATCTGGGTCATCCCTTGTACTCACTGACAGTGATACAGTCATCTTCGCCCCAGCCCTCATGTCCTCCCCTCGCTCCCCCAATATGCATGTGCACCTGCGAGGCTAGCGCTTGCACAGGCAGCCCCAAGCTCGCACCAGAGAGGGCAAGGAGTGTATGTGTGGGTCCAGTTGCACGAGTGGGCTGTCTCAGGGTATGATGTGTTGCGGGATGCCGTCCACCTGCGTGGTGCCCCAAATGGAGACCCGGCCTGCATGGACTATGCATCACAGTCTTCGCCTTCCGGATCCGCCACCTGCGACACCCAGTGGCTGTGGCTGCCCTTGCGGCCAGGCCGCGTCCGTCTGTGACTGATGGCCCACACATTCACTCTTTGGCCTCTCTGGGGAGGGCTCGGGGGTGGTGGCGCACGCGCTTGCACTTAGTCGCAATGGCATGTGGCGTGGTTGGTATAATGGGCAATGGATGGGATGGTGCGAGCCACCTCCCGTGACGTCAGTGCTGCTCGTGCTGTGGTGCGTCCCCCTACACTTCCATTTGACTTGTGCCATGCTAGACGTTGAGGTTCTATTGCCTGCGTGATATGACCAGGAGGAGCGCGAGGAGACCTCTCACACACCATGCTCCACTGCCATCCCGTGCCCTGTATCGCCTGTGCGGATTGACTATGTTGGGGTTACACCTGGTCGACTGGGGCTGTGTGTGCCTTGTCAAGGGGCATGGCGGGCGCACAACAGGATCCAGCTTGTCCACAGAGGGTGGGCTGAGGTGCGCCTGGTACCGCTTTGTAAGTGTGCCCGGCTGCTGTGCACAGACGTGTTCACTCCCCCCGACAGGTGTCCTCTCACAATGCCCAGGGAAGCGGTGGTGTACTGTTCATGACCCCTCCCAACACGGCGTGCTCCAACTTGGCATGTGCGCATCTACCCGTCACACCCACCCACCTGAGCACTGCGTCCATACGACTTCACACGACACATGTGTGTCTTCCACAGTTGTGCTACTCATTTGCGTTGACATCCAATACCAGTGGACTACATGGTCATGTCACGACTGCCGTGTACTTCACATACTCTCATCCTCTCTCATTCGTACTTGTGAAATGAGTCAGCGGAGACAGTTTTGGTTTCAAACATTATATTGAGTCTTCTGTCCTCTGTGATGCAGTATAGTGGACACTACTGGCAGCGGAATACATGTTGAGGATATACTGAGCATGATTGCAAATGGGATAGGGTGTGGGGTTACATGTGATTGGCTGTTGCATGTGGGATGTGGGCTTCAGAGTTACATCTGCTTGGCCAAGGCTGTGCTAATGTACATTTACGTATAGCTGCGGAGCTGCGGACTTTGACACAGACGGTATACATGTAGCCTACCAGACCGCTTGGCATCATGGGCACAGTCCATCTCAGTTCCATGTGACAGGTTTGCTGCGGTTGTTCCTCATGCACGCGTGCATGTGAGATGACATCAGGGCATGTGCTTGCGTGCATGCAGCGGCGTGCCACTTGTTGTTGCACTGTGGTGGTTACTGGACATGTCACAGTCACTGGGGTCGTGTTGTTGTTGTATGCACTTGTCGTCCATGCAAAGGTCCTGGTATGGGATTCCCGGGGCGGGGGTGGGAGGGGTGCAGCACCCACAGACTCCAGGCGACCTATTCATGTCCACTGAGCGGTGTGTGTGTCCATGGGCGCTGGATCCATGTCGTGTCCTGGTTGTTCGTGCAGTTCCGTCCATGTGGGTGCGATACA
Source organism: Calotriton arnoldi (assembly GCA_963921515.1). NCBI lineage: Eukaryota > Metazoa > Chordata > Amphibia > Caudata > Salamandridae > Calotriton > Calotriton arnoldi. The sequence continues at coordinate 37,092 of CAWUFW010025840.1, read as the reverse complement.
CAGACCCCATGCCACTGCCTCCCACGATGCATGCGGTGTTCCTGGATGTGATGGGGAACAGTGTGCATGTCCCGGTCATATCCGATGTCATGGCGATGTCGTTGATGGTGTGGTTACAGTTGCCGGTCGTTTGGTATGGCTGTTGTGGTGGTGACTGGCCAGTCCGTGCGGAAGCTAAGCATGGGTGCGGGGTTGGACATCATAGGTCAATCGGGGAACCTGCGTTGTGGTCCGACGAATTTACAGGTTGTCAGGTATGCGATGCCGTCCAGCAGGGCTTCCATGTCATTGGTGGTGTACATGTTTGCCAGCCAATGTAGCGGATGGTGGCTGTCAAGGTGTTGTTCGTAAGTTGTCCCTTGGAGGACCATGATGGGGCATGCTGGGTGACATTCGATGTAGCTGTTCTCGATGATCCGTCGTGTGGAGGCACAGTGGTCCCATTTCAGTGCGGGTGCGATGTTGGCCACATACGCCATGCCCCCATAGGCAGAGCAGGCCCTGTCGTGTGCGTCCAGAGGGAGGAGTAGTGGTAGCAGGTCCGCCTTCAGACATGCCGGGTTGGAGAGGCATATCTCCACGGGATGCTGGTAGGGACACCTCCGACAGTAGAAGACGGGCATGACGCAGCTGAACAATGTGATGCGGTAAGTCAGTCGGTAACTTACGTTCAGCAGGGACAGGAGATCGCATCCCAATATATGTATCAGGTTGGTTTTGTACAGCTTGAGCTGTCCGGCGTAGTTGGGTAGGTGTGTTGCGGTTGCCATTTCGCAGCGGTGCGTTGTGGTGGCGTGCTCCGGCTGTGTGTGCAGTCTGCAATGTGCACGCTCCGAGGTTGCTGTGAGCTCTGTGTAGTCGTAGGGAGACAGGACTTGTGTTCTGTTGGCTTGTGCGGAGGACACGGGCCCTCATCCCACATGCTTCTCAGACAGTTCAAGGTCAGTGATGTGTGACTCCTTCCAATTAACTTGCATGTGGCCGACATGGGGGAGTGTTTTCTTTTTCTTCCCCGTCCGTTGTGTGCTTCTGTGATATGCGCTATCTGCCCTCTGGTCGGTCTCCTCGGCATGCCTGTGTTGGTCTATTCTTGGACAATGGCTGTATTCACCGGCTTCTGTCGTAGGGCTGTGGTTTCGGAGTTGGAATGGAAGGTCATTCAGTGCTGTCTGCTCTCCCTTGTGTGGGCGGCAGGCTGCCTTTCCGCTCTGCGTTGGGCCTTGTGTGTGAATGTTATTCTTGGGCCACCTGTTGTCGGTCCCCGGACTCTTTGGTGTTCCGTTTTATATGTCTTGTTCATATGTGCAGGGTGGTATGGGTGTTTCAGTGTGGTACTGGCGTTCCTCTTCCCGAAGGGGCCCTGCTTCTCCTAGTTGGTGTTGCCGCCGCTGTGTGCTACGCCATGTTTGTTACACTGGGGTGTGTCCTGCTGTTGCGTGACTTCACTGACATGTGTGCGTCGGTTGTGTGGCATTGGGTGTTGTCCGTGAATTGGGCGTTGGGGACATGTCTGTGGCAGGCCTGTCACGTGTCATGTGCGTTCGGGGTGGGGCTGATGTGTGTGCTGCTTGGTTGTGTCCCTGTGTCTGTGTGCGACACATGCATGGCGCTGTGGTTGGCCTCTGCGTTGTGCGCATGTGTGGCGGCGTCATCGCCGCTTTGGGGCCGTGACGGGGTCGTTGGTTCCTAGTCCCAGGTGGTGTGTACACATGTGTTACGCGATGTTACGATTTGGCCTGTGTGTCATATGTGGATGCAATGGTGGATGTGTAGTGTACACGCGCTGGTGGGGGGTTGTCCGCTTTTTCCGCCCTTGCACTGTGTGCGCTGTTTGCGTGCACTTGTTGTGTGTGTGCCTACCTGCGTCTCCACGGTACGTTGCGTCCTTGGTGGTGCATCAGCAGGAGCATGGGGAGGGCCTGCAGTGCTGGATTCATGCTCGGGGAGCCGCTTCTTCGTTGTCCGTGCTCGGCGTCCGTGTTACCGCTTCGGTTTGTCGTACGGTATCTCTTGGCCGTGGGAGCCGTTTGTTTGCGGCATCGTAATTTATACGCCGGGCGGGACGTGTTTCGTCCGGACGGTGTGTGTCAATTAGCTGCGCCGCTACGTGTACGGACGCACTTTGATGGCGGACGGTGTTGCTGGCTTGCCGGCGGTGTTTGGCCTACTTTTCGCATCGTAATTGGGCGGGCGTGTGGACTGCTGCGTGCCGGCGGTAACTGGTGGTTTTTGCATCCACCAGCACGGCGGTTGTGCTTCCGCCCGCCATCGTAATGACCCCCTAAGTAATTATAATAAATTAAAAAAATTAAATTTACTTTTAATATTTTGAAAATTAATTATATACTATATTAACTAAAATGATACAAAAAATATTAAATAGCGTAGGGAATAAAACTACTATTACAACCCCCAAAAAAACAACAGTAAGATAAATGTTGGATAGCGTAGGGGTAAAAATTACTATTCCCACTCCTGAGAGTGCAACAGTAGGGAAAGTGTTGGATAGCGTAGGGGTAAAAATTACTATTCCCACTCCAGAGAGTGCAACAGTAGGGAAAGTGTTGGATAGCGTAGGGGTAAAAATTACTATTCCCACTCCAGTGAGTGCAACAGTAAGGAAAGTGTTGGATAGCGTAGGTGTAAAAATTACTATTCACACTCCAGGGAGTGCAACAGTAGGGAAAGTGTTGGATAGCGTAGGGGTAAAAATTACTATTCCCACTCCAGAGAGTGCAACAGTAGGGAAAGTGTTGGATAGCGTAGGGGTCAAAATTACTATTCCCACTCCAGTGAGTGCAACAGTAGGGAAAGTGTTGGATAGCGTAGGGGTAAAAATTACTATTCCCACTCCAGGGAGTGCAACAGTAGGGAAAGTGTTGGATAGCGTAGGGGTAAAAATTACTACTCCCACTCCAGAGAGTGCAACAGTAGGGAAAGTGTTGGATAGCGTAGGGGTAAAAATTACTATTCCAACTCCAGAGAGTGCAACAGTAGAGGAAGTGTTGGATAGCGTAGAAGTATAAATAAATTAATTTTTTAAAATAATTAATTAATTATTAAATAACTCTAAACTATTTACCAATACCAATAAATAATTATTAAAAACAAACTTACCAATCGAAAATTTATTAACAATAAATTAATAATAAATACCAATAAATAATAATTAATAAATATTCATTACTAAATAATAAATATTGAACAATAAAATATTTTTAATAACAAAAAACATATAAATTATTAAAACTAAGGGGCCCATTACGATGGCGGGCGGAAGCACTACCGCCGTGCTGGCGGATGCAAAAACCACCAGTTACCGCCCGCATGCCGCAGCCCACACGCCCGCCAAATTACGATGCGAAAAGCAGGCCAAACACCGCCGGCAAGCCAGCAACACCGTCCGCCATCAAAGTGCGCCCGCACACGTAGCGGCGCAGCACAACTGACACACACCGTCCGACGAAACACGTCCCGCCCGGCGCATAAATTACGATGCCGCAAACAAACGGCTCCCACGGCAAAGAGACACCGCACGTGAAAGAGAGGCGGAAACACGGACGCAGAGCACGGACAACGAAGAAGCGGCACCCCGGGCATGAATCCAGCACTGCAGGCCCTTCCCATGCTTCTGCTGATGCACCACCAAGGACGCAACGTACCGCGGAGACGCAGGTAGGCACACATACAACAAGTGCACGCAAACAGCGCACACAGTGCAAGGGCGGAAAAAGCGGACAACCCCCCACCAGCGCGTGCACACTACACATCCACCATTGCATCCACATTTGACACACAGGCCAAATCCTAACATCGCGGAACACATGTGTACACACCACCTGGGACTAGGAACCAACCACCCCGTCACGGCCCCAAAGCGCCGATGACGCCACCACACATGCGCACAACGCAGAGGCCAACCGCAGCGCCATGCATGCGTCGCACACAGACACAGGGACACAACCAAGCAGCACACACATCAGCCCCACCCCGAACGCACATGACACGTGACAGGCCTGCCACAGACATGTCCCCAACGCCCAATTCACGGACAACACCCAACGCCACACAACCGACGCACACATGTCAGTGAAGTCACGCAACAGCAGGACACACCCCAGTGTAACAAACATGGCGAAGCACACAGCGGCGGCAACACCAACTAGGAGAAGCAGGGCCCCTTCGGGAAGAGGAACGCCAGTACCACACTGAAAAACCCATACCACCCTGCACATATGAACAAGACACATGAAACGGAACACCAAAGAGCCCGGTGACCGACAACAGGTGGCCCAAGAATTACATCCACACACAAGGCCCAACGCAGAGCGGAAAGGCAGGCTGCCGCCCACACAAGGGAGAGCAGACAGCACTGAATGACCTTCCATTCCAACACCGAAACCACAGCCCTACGACAGAAGCCGGTGAATACAGCCATTGTCCAAGAATAGACCAACACAGGCTTGCCGAGGAGACCGACCACAGGGCAGATAGCGCATATCACAGAAGCACACAACGGACGGGGAAGAAAGAAGAAAACACTCCCCCATGTCGGCCACATGCAAGTTAATTGGAAGGAGTCACACAGCACTGACCTTGAACTGTCTGAGAAGCATGTGGGAAGAGGGCCCGTGTCCTCCAAACAAGCCAACAGAACACAAGTCCTGTCTCCCCACGACTACACAGAGCTCACAGCAACCCCGGAGTGTGCACATTGCAGACTGCACACACAGCCGGAGCACGCCACCACAACGCACCGCTGCGAAATGGCAACCGCAACACACCTACCCAACTACGCCGAAGAGCTCAAGCTGTACCAAACCAGCACGATACATACATTGGGATGCGATCTCCTGTCCCTGCTGAACGTAAGTTACCGACTGACTTACCGCATCACATTGTTCAGCTGCGTCATGCCCGTCTTCTACTGTCGGAGGTGTCCCTACCAGCATCCCGTCGAGATATGCCTCTCCAACCCGGCATGTCTGAAGGCGGACCTGCTACCACTACTCCTCCCTCTGGACGCACACGACAGGGCCTGCTCTGCCTATGGGGGCATGGCGTATGTGGCCAACATCGCACGCGCACTGAAATGGAACCACTGTGCCTCCACACGACGGATCATCGAGAACAGCTACATCGAATGTCACCCAGCATGCCCCATCATGGTCCTCCAAGGGACAACCTACGAACAACACCTTGACAGCCACCATCCGCTTCATTGGCTGGCAAACATGTACACCACCAATGACATGGAAGCCCTGCTGGACGGCATCGCATACCTGACAACCTGTAAATACGTCGGACCACAACGCAGGTTCCCCGAGTGACCTATGAAGTCCAACCCCGCACCCATGCTCAGCTTCCGCACGGACTGGCCAGTCACCACCACAACAGCCATACCAAACGACCGGCAACTGTAACCACACCATCAACGACATCGCCATGACATCGGATATGACCGGGACATGCACACTGTTCCCCATCACATCCAGGAACACCGCATGCATCGTGGGAGGCAGTGGCATGGGCTCTGTGCATCGCACCCACATGGACGGAACTGCACGAACAACCAGGACACGACATGGATCCAGCGCACATGGACACACACACCGCTCAGTGGACATGAATAGGTCGCCTGGAGTCTGTGGGTGCTGCACCCCTCCCACCCCCGCCCCGGGAATCCCATACCAGGACCTTTGCATGGACGACAAGTGCATACAACAACAACACGACCCCAGTGACTGTGACATGTCCAGTAACCACCACAGTGCAACAACAAGTGGCACGCCGCTGCATGCACGCAAGCACATGCCCTGATGTCATCTCACATGCACGCGTGCATGAGGAACAACCGCAGCAAACCTGTCACATGGAACTGAGATGGACTGTGCCCATGATGCCGAGCGGTCTGGTAGGCTACATGTATACCGTCTGTGTCAAAGTCCGCAGCTCCGCAGCTATACGTAAATGTACATTAGCACAGCCTTGGCCAAGCAGATGTAACCCCACACCCTATCCCATTTGTAATCATGCTCAGTATATCCTCAATATGTATTCCGCTGCCAGTAGTGTCCACTATACTGCATCACAGAGGACAGAAGACTCAATATAATGTTTGAAACCAGAACTGTCTCCGCTGACTCATTTCACAAGTACGAATGAGAGAGGATGAGAGTATGTGAAGTACACGGCAGTCGTGACATGACCATGTAGTCCACTGGTATTGGATGTCAACGCAAATGAGTAGCACTACTGTGGAAGACACACATGTGTCGTGTGAAGTCGTATGGACGCAGTGCTCAGGTGGGTGGGTGCGACGGGTAGATGCGCACATGCCAAGTTGGAGCACGCCGTGTTGGGAGGGCTCATGAACAGTACACCACCGCTTCCCTGGGCATTGTGAGAGGACACCTGTCGGGGGAGTGAACACGTGTGTGCACAGCAGCCGGGCACACGTACAAAGCGGTACCAGGCGCACCTCAGCCCACCCTCTGTGGACGAGCTGGATCCTGTTGTGCGCCCGCCATGCCCCTTGACAAGGCACACACAGCCCCAGTCGACCAGGTGTAACCCCAACATAGTCAATCCGCACAGGCGATACAGGGCACGGGATGGCAGTGGAGCATGGTGTGTGAGAGGTCTCCTCGCGCTCCTCCTGCTCATATCACGCAGGCAATAGAACCTCAACGTCCAGCATGGCAAAAAGTCAAATGGAAGTGTAGGGGGACGCACCACAGCACGAGCAGCACTGACGTCACGGGAGGTGGCTCGCACCATCCCATCCATTGCCCATCATACCAACCACGCCACATGCCATTGCGACTAAGTGCAAGCGCGTGCGCCACCACCCCTGAGCCCTCCCCAGAGAGGCCAAAGAGTGAATGTGTGGGCCATCAGCCACAGACGGACGCGGCATGGCCGCAAGGGCAGCCACAGCCACTGGGTGTCGCAGGTGGCGGATCCGGAAGGCGAAGACTGTGATGCATAGTCCATGCAGGCCGGGTCTCCATTTGGGGCACCACGCAGGTGGACGGCGTCCCGCCACACATCATACCCTGAGACAGCCCACTCGTGCAACTGGACCCACACATACACTCCTTGCCCTCTCTGGTGCAAGCTTGGGGCTGCCTGTGCAAGCGCTAGCCTCGCAGGTGAGCATGCATATTGGGGGGCGAGGGGAGGACATGAGGGCTGGGGCGAAGATGACTGTATCACTGTCAGTTAGTACAAGGGATGACCCAGATGTGGAAAGGAAGAGACGTGTCCCGTGTGTACTGCAACTAGTCGCCAATCCAACTACCCCCCCATGTCCGGAATGTAAGCCCGCACCTAGGCCCGCCCATCCGCCACATCGAACATACCACCAGCACGACAACCTTCCCATTCGAAACACTGACTGGGGGTGGCGACCAGTGAACAATCATGTGTAGCCTACCCACGCGTACATGTGGGCCCTCCATGATCCATGTCACCTGCGGCAAAGACATGACATGCGCAATGAGGGAAGTGAGGAGAGCTGTCCGCCCCACGCGCAGAAGGTGCATCAGCTCCACAGACCCAGCAGCGAGTCCAGCAGGGGTCACATGTGCAGGGGCAGCTGTGCCTGGTGTGAAGGCACATGCATATAGACAGCACATCGACCAATGTGTAGTCTGCCCACATCTACAGTCCATCATCATGCGGACATAGGAATTGAACACAGGGCAACACATCTTCAGTTGGTGCACCCACTGTGACCAACAATGCGCAATCATCGACGTACCCGCCCTGTGCATGGCCCCCCACCCAACGGAGGCACATCCAGTGCCACCATCCCACACACACAAGCCTTCCACGGAACATGCTGTGTCCAATGGTCAGTACAGAGTCAGCGCCCATCTGGTGGATCCTGAACAGGAGACACATGCACACACATGCCAGCTCCCACTATGTACGACTGCCACCTGGCACGTGCAATGTAACCTCTCACCTGTGACGTGTGACTGCAAGCACACAGCCGTCTTGGCATGGGGCTGTCAATGTGGACACCAGTCAATGTTTCGGGAGCTGTGATCCGTACAGTGCTGTACATAGGGTGCAGTGCTGACACCTACTACTGTCTCATATCCCCTCGTGCCACAGGTCCCACTTGTATTGGCCGCTCAGCCCGTGCCCACATCGTCGTCGTCGTGTGCCATACTCATCCAGCCTCGGAAGCAGTACCATGCTCAGCAGACACTCATGTTGCCGTGGCGTTGCCGCTTGACGAATATGCAGTCAGTCCCCATCAGCACGCCCCGCAAGTCATTGGGGCCTAGATCCCCATGTGCATGCACATGGCAGTGGTATGTCTCACTTGCCATTGCCATTGTTGGGAGACCTGTGTAAGTGTATTGTGGCCGTGCCGTCCCAGCTTGACAGCTGGGCTGTGGCTCATGTGCTTGCTCAGTCATGTCAGTGATGTGTATGCGAAATTGCTATGTGCCGTGTTGCTTTGACATGTGTCCTCTGCCATTTAACCCAGGCGGAGACCGAACATTGACCGCCCATACCAATTGCTGGCGGACATGGACGATACAGAGGTAATCAGGAAGTTTCGGCTGGACAGGCCAACTCTGCATCGACTGTGTGCCATGTTAGAGCCCCATCTCCGTCCCCGCAGGGTGTATCCGACTGCTGCCACCCCCACGGCTAAGGTGATGGCCGCCATGCATTTCTTCGCCACTGGGTCATTCCAGCACACAGTGGGCAGTGGAGGAGGGATGTCCCAGCCCATGTTCAGCAAGGTGCTGAGGGATGTACTGGCAGCCATGATGCTGTACCGGAACAGGTACATCAGATTCCCCAGGGCTCGTGAATTGGCGGCAGTGAAGGGTGCATTCTATGCCCTTGGCAGAATCCCACACGTCGTGGGAGCCATTGACTGCACTCATGTTGGCCTTGTTCCACCACAGGCCACTGAGCACCTGTACCGCAACAGGAAGCACACGCACTCCCTGAATGTGCAAGTGGTGTGCCTTGCGGACATGGTGATCACCCACGTGTGTGCAAAGTTTCCAGGCTCGGCCCATGACGCACACATAATGCGCAACAGCATCTTGCCACGACTGATGGCCAATCTGCAACAGGATCGTGGCTGTATTGTCGGTGAGTATGTGGAGTGGTGTAGCGTGCTGGTTGTGCGATGCTGTCCCCTGTCCAGTTGGAATAGCAACGGTTCTCTGTGTCCCTCACACCCAGGTGACTCTGCGTATCCGAATGGGGCATGGCTGCTCAGTCCATTGAGGAATCCTCGCACCCCAGCAGACGATCGCTACAATGAGGCACATGGGAGGACCAGACGTGTGGTCGAGCGTACCTTTGGCCTCCTCAAGTCCAGGTTCAGGTGCCTGGACCGCACCGGGGGTGCACTGGCGTACTCCCCACAGAAGGTGTGCCAGATAGTGGTGGCGTGCTGCATGCTGCACAATCTGGCCATTCGGAAGCAGATCCCCCTCATTGTGGATGACGGAGATCAACCAGGGCCCCAGCCCGCAGACCAGGACAGCTCGAGTGAGGTGGACAGCGGAGAGGAGGAAGCTGGGAATGTGCGCCAGCAGCTCATCGCCCGCTACTTCACTTGACGGTGAGTGTCCATGTACGACGGATGATGTGTCTGTATCTATGCAGGTGTGTGTGTGCTGTGTCAGGGTGGCCGTATGTTCACTGCGTGCAGTGTGTCAACGCTCCATGGCCAGGGTAGTATGCCACTGTTGGTGGCTGTGGCATTGTGCCCTATTGCTCTGTGCGATGTGTGTACATTGCTTGTAGTTGTTGACATGTACTGTGTGATGGGTGTGTGACACACTCATTGAATGTGCTCCTGTTCTGTCTCCCACCCCTAGGTCCCAACAGGCCCTCCGGATTCCATTTCCATGCCACGCATCAGGTGCCTTTCCGCCCAAGGTGGCCGTTGTATTCCGTACAATAAAGACACAGGGCACAAACAGCAGTTAGTGAAAAAGGTGCATTTATTACAAACTGTGACATGTGATTGTGTGTAAGGTGATGACAAAAGTGGTGCGTGCAGTGACAATGAGCTGTCGGTCATGGCTGCGTGATGATCAGGGTGTACCCACTGGTTCTATGTCCATAGTCCAACACACACATGCCATCCAGATGGCTGTGTGGAGTGGGATCGTAGAGCAAGTCAATGCAGTGGCTGGTCAAGGAAGGCTGGCGGAAGGCTGGCTGGCTGCCTCACTTGCGACTGGAGCGTGCGAAGTCCTCCCGGGAGATCTGTTTCCTCTTCGGACGGCCCCTTCCACGTTTGGGAGGGGGTGTGTGGTGGCGACCTGCTGGTGGTGGGTGAGGTGTGCTCACTGGCTGTGGACGCAGGGGAAGTGGACACTGCTGCCCGAGCCTGCGCCCTAGCAGGTGGTGGCGGAGGTGGTGTTGCTGGCCTTGCCTGTGACCCCACCGCCACCACCAGCTGGCCCATGAGGTCCACGAGTTGGTCCATACGGGACACGAATTGGCCCATATGGGCGTCCATGGACCTCAGCACCCCCAGCACCTCCCGCGTGTCAGTAGCAGACCTGGCCCATTGTCCTTGGGCCTCTTCATAGGCCCCAAGGACTCTGGCCATTTGAGGCAGGGCATGGCTCCCAGGGGAGGCTGGCGTTTCCCTGACCCTGCTCCTCCTACCAGTCCTGCTGCCACCGGCCTGCCCACTAGCCACATTGCTCACCACGGTCCTCGCTGTGGCTCCCAGGGTGGATCCAGTCGGCCGGGCCACCACCTGCGCTGGGGCTGGTGCCAGCGAAGACGTGGTGGTGGTGGAGGCGGTGGTGGTCGGTGCGGCGATGGTGGCGGTTGCGGCAGTGGTAGTGGCCGCAATGACCGTGGGTGTGGCCGCAACGACAGTGGCAGCAGGGGACTGGGACTGTTCAGCATCCCTGGATGATGGGTTGGTGGGTAGGAGGGGTCCTGGGGAGCGGCTGGGCCCTGCCACGCCAGATGGGCCAGCTTGGTGGTCCGTGTCCGAAGAGGTGGACAGATCCTCCAGATCCGTGTGTCCTCGTTGGGGGCTTGTAGGCTGGCTGTGCTGGCTGCTGTCTCCATCCCCAGCGTCCAGCAGTTCGTCACCTGTGGAGAGAATGAGATTTGTTATTGTGTTGCACCTGGCGAAGTATGTATTAGTCGTCTGACATTGGCAGTTCGTGCAATCTCGTACATGGGTTTCCCGGAGGCGAGTGTGTGGCTGTGGCATCTGTAGGTGTGTGTGCTAGGCAATGGGACTGTGTGCTGTGCACATGTGGCATGGGACGGATTGGCCATGCCGATGGGTGTGTTGCTTTGCCCCTACTCATTGTGACTCTGGTGTATGCGGGCTCCTGGCCCATCCTGGGTCTGGTTTGTACTTTGCTTTTGGAGTTCAAATGGAACGCTTAGGAACGCATATGGCAACATGGGGGCCATGCCCCAGATTCGCATTTGGGATGGAATATGCTTTTGGGGTTCAAATGGAACGCTTAGGAACGCATATGGCAACATGGGGGCCATGCCCCAGATTCGCATTTGGGATGGAATATGCTTTTGGGGTTCAAATGGAACGCTTAGGAACGCATATGGCAACATGGGGGCTATGCCCCAGATTCGCATTTGGGAGGGTATATGCTTTTGGGGTACATGCTGTGAGCCATGGGTGCCGAACGTGACATGTGTTGTGGCAGCATGACAGTGCATGGTCTGAGGTGTGTGCATGCCTGACATGCCCTGCATATTTGCTGTCTGTTGTGGTTACTGGACATGGCATTGGACGCATCGTTATGAGTGAGTGATAGTTGTGTGCCAGCCAACGTATTGCAGTTGTCCCATCTCCTTGGTGTGCGTGCTGCCCTGTGCCATGTGCATCACTGCAGTGCTCGGGGGGTGTGGCCCATGTTGTGTGTTGTTGCTCACAGTGTGTCGTGCGCTTAATTGACTTCTGGCACATGGTTGGTCATGGGCATGTGTCTTAGCGTGACTGCTGTATGTGTGGCAGCTGTGCGGATGACATGCCTTTCATGAGACTGGGGCTGACGGCTGGGATGGATGGTATGTTGTATGTGCATGGTGTGTCTGTGTGTTTGATGGGTTCAGTGGTGTTCGTGTGCATTTCTGTTGTTCCGCTCTGTTGCGTCTAGTGTTGTTTGTCTTACATAGGCGTAGTTGTGGGGTGTGTGGTTGACAGGCAGTAGGGGCTACATGGACAGGACTTCAATGGTGTTTCGGTTGTGTGTGATGAGTTGCACAGTGGCTGCCGTGTGGGACTATATTCAGTGTGGCTTGTGCATGCAGACGTGGCTCCTTGGGTGTTGCTATGTCTGTGATGGGTCATGTGGGGTGTGAGTCTGCTGTTCATGTCCGTGTGCACATTGTTCACTTGTTCGTGACGGTGGGCGGTGCTGCGTGTTCGTGTGCTACGTGACATGTCCCATGTGTTGGTGGTGTTATGGTCCTCATGCCTCCAGTAATCCAGCCCTGTCCAGTTTCCCACCTGCAAGTTGTTCGTGCGTGCACTGTACTGGATGCCACATGGCTCTTAGCGGGGGTGCTCCATGTTGCAGGTCTGTGGGGGTGGGGGTGTAGTGGGTCGTGGGGGTGGCTGTACACCCACTGACACCGATTGCTGTGGACCGTGATGTCTGCCTTTCGGCTGTCGTTGTGCACTGCGGTGGCTGACACGTGGGTGTGGGGTGTGGGGGATGCTCCTCCTTGCTGTGCTGTGGGACTGGGGCCTGGTGTGTGTTGTACTTGGGCTGTCCCCCTCCGACCCACTGCACTTTGTGTTCCTGCCACTTACCTGTTACTTGTCGGTTGGTGCAGCTGTGCCTGACACATGGGTGTGGGGAGTGCTCCACCTTGCTGGTCTGTGGGAGTGGGGGCCTGGTGGGTGTTGTACTTCAGCTGTCCCCCTCCGACCCACTGCACTTTGTGTTCCTGCCACTTACCTGTTACTTGTCGGTTGGTGCAGCTGTGCCTGACACATGGGTGTGGGGAGTGCTCCACCTTGCTGGTCTGTGGGAGTGGGGGCCTGGTGGGTGTTGTACTTCAGCTGTCCCCCTCCGACCCACTGCACTTTGTGTTCCTGCCACTTACCTGTTACTTGTCAGTTAGTGCAGCTGTGGCGGACACATGGGTGTGGTGGGTGCTCGTTGTGGCGCTTCTGGCATATTTGGGGACCTGTTGGTGGTTACGTGGCTGGCTTAGTGTACACATGTCCCCACGCATCTTACAGTTGTTCGGTTTGGCCTGTGTGTGGTAGTGTCTGTTGCATGTGCGTGTGATGTGTTGTGTATTGTGTGCTGGACATGGGGGTGTTTGTCCCTGGGAGCTGTGGCATGGTGGTTGCGCATGTGTGTACATAGCGGTGTGCTGGTATACATTAGTTTGTACTTACCAGCCTCCACTCCCCCTGCTAATCCGGCGAGGATCTCCGGATGGATTACGACTCGCACCTTCTCCTCCCACGCTTTGAAGGTCTTAAAGAGCGCGGGATTCCCTCCGCCAGTGACGGCAGCCAGCTCTCTGTTTTTGCCCTCCTTCTTCTTGACCAGGCTCTTTACGTCATTCCAACGTTTGTTTATCTCGGTTCTGTTCCTGGGCAGGGTCCCGACTGCATTGACCTGGTCTACGATCCGGGTCCACATTCTGTTTCTGGTGGCTAGTGGTGTGTGCTGGACCATGTTCCCATAGATTTGTGGGTACACCTTGATGATCTCGTCGACCATGACCGTCAGCTCCATGGGCGTGAACTTGGGCATCCTTTGTGGTGCCATGGTGTTTGTGGTGCTGGTGCGGTGTGTGTTGTGTAATGTGCAGGGGGTTTGTGGTGCCGGTGTTTGGTGGTGGTGGTGGTGGTGGTGGTTGTGATGTGTGCGTTTCTGTGGTGTGCTGCTGTCCTTGCTGTGTCACTGTGTCCTCTCCTCTCCTCTCTGGTTTGCAATGTAGCAAGGGGTTGTGGTCTGTGGGAGTGCTGCTTTTGTACTCACCTATGTGGGTGTGTCCTCATGGTCTGTTGTTTTCAGGTGTGTTGTGTCTGGGGTTCTGGCCTTTGTATTTTTTGTTTGTCCGGGGGGTGTTTTCGGGATGTGTACTGTGCTTGTGTATTTGTGCGTGCCTTGCTGTGTGGACTTGTTGGCCATGTTGTGTGCTATTGGTTTTGTGTGCGGATGGTTTCTGTGCAGGTACGTGGGCGCCATGGCTTCTGCCGTGTCGATTCTCATCGGCGTTGTTTGCGCTGGCGGGCGGTATATTTGTGGTTTTCCCGCGCTCATGGCGGTGCGATCGTAATTTCACGTGCGGTGTGTCGGCCGTGAGGGCGGGCGGTTTTGTGTTGTCGTGCGTGTTTCCGTCCGTGGCGGGCGGTTTGACTCCGACTCGGACGATGGCGGGCGGTATTTTGTGTGATTTTTCCGCCGATGGCGGTTTTCAGTTTGTGTACTCATAATGGCGTGGTCGGTGTTCAGGCGGTGTGTGCGGGCGGATTTTTGCCGCTTCCATGCCTGGCGGATTTTTTTACGCCGGGTATCGTAATGTGCCCCTTAATTACCAATTAACTAATATTAAACAATTAAATACTTTTTTATACCAATAATAATAATAAGTAAACATTAATTATCAATTAATAAACAATTCTTAATATATTGATTAAATTTATCAATAAATAATATTTAATAATATTTATTTACCAATTAATAATAAAACAACAATAAATTAATTTTTATAACCAAAAAATTGTACTTTAAAAAATTACCTATTAAAATTAATATCCAATAAATTAATTATCAATACCCAAAAATAAATTTAATAATTACTTAATTAGATTTCAATTACTTCCAAAAGTATTCCCCTATAAACGCACAACACACTCCAATGATAAAATAATACACTTAACATAATGATCAATTAATCAATTAATAAAAATTAATAACTAATTAATAATAATTAATTACCAATTAATAATAATTGGTTACCAATTATCAATTAATTAACAATAATATAATTATCAATACCAATTAATTAAAATAAATTATAAGTTAATTACATTTAGATTACATGATGATCAATTAATGAATTAATAATTAATAACCAATTAATAATTAATTGCCAATTATTAATTAATTAACAATTATATAATTATCAATAACAATTAATTAAATTAATTAAATTATAAATTATAACTTAATTACAATTAAATTACTTCCCACCCTATTCCCCTATAAACCCACAACCCGCTACAGAACTTAAACGCAAAAAATAATTAAAATTAATTTATAATTCCTAAAAATTAATAATTAATTTAGTATAATTAAATTACTTCCCACCCTATTCCCCTATAAACCCACAACCCGCTACAGTACAAAAAAAAAAATTAACTTAAAAAATAAATGTATTAACATATAAAAATTGTATACATACATTTTTAAACAATTAGAACACTTAACAAAAACACATATAACACATAAATATTAAAAACATAACAAGATACATGACAATAATACAAATATCGATATTAGTAACATCGATATTAAAAATTCGATATTACTTACCTTATGGTCGATATTCTGTCCATCGATATTCTGTCCCTTCGATATTCTGTCCCTTCGATATTTTAACTTCGATATTTTTGTATATCGATATATTATTTCGATATTTTGTCTGCCCACCGCCTTAGAGATGTTATCATTCTGCCATACAGGGTCTAACAATTTACAAATGCCTTTAGCTCTGATATAAGCTGGGCCATGAGCCATAGTGACTACAGGAAGAACATATGCCTCTGGCAACATCCATCTCTGCTTCCCTGACTTATCAATCCAACATCCCTCATCATTCAATTGTGCTGTACTTTCCTGCCATACCGCTAATTTTTCTATCGTGGGGGGGCGCTAGAGGGCGCGCAGCGAGATGGCCGCGCGCTAGTGCAGCTCCGCTGGTCCGGAACGAACATCCGGCAATTACGGCTGCAGCCGGCACCGGCTATCATGCCATTTCTATAAAAAAGGGCATCGGAACATCAGCGGCTTCGACCGACACCAAAATGTACCGAGATATGTGCCTGTAAATGTTTAAAATCGACTTTGCAGCCAATGAGATCAGAACTCACACCGCAAACCAAGATGGTGCCTACCACAACGCTCTGAGCGAGCGGAGCACTCTATCGGCGCTGATCGGCCCCCGGCTCATCTACTGTGCGTGCTCGATGGGCAGGTGAGTGCAGCGCTGTTTGGGGCCCGTGGATGTCCGGCAACCTGGTCCTACCTCACTTTGTGGCCCGCATTGGTTCAATATCGCGCTGAGTACACCACGTAAGAAAATGGTGGCGCTGCGATGCGCATAACTTTATTGAGACGCTGCGCTGGACCACAATACCAGCGATCACTACAGCGTTGGGGTGTGAGCTGCAGTAAACACAACCGGAGCCACCATACACTGCGTCTCTGTTCCGCAGTGAGTAAAATAGTGAGTGCAACTGCAGAATTGCATGGGAGACGCTGGGGACAAGCCTTCTATACTGCAAGCTGACCCCAAGTGGCGCGATTGCAACGTACTGACACCACTGCCATACATATGATGTAACCTATTGACTGTGACATAACTGCTGAAATTCCCCCTTACAAACAAAGAACCCACATGCTGTTGGGGGGGCTGCCGGCCTGGCACTAGGAGCACATAGAAGAAAAGAAACTGTGGAGGACCAGTCGGGAGAAATGCGGCTACTGTAAATCAGGGTATATTGGCTTGTAGAGCTGCTGGGTATATAACACACACCTCATCCTCTACAGGTAGCTGCGGCACCCGATTTACCCCCAGCTACTTATCACAGAGACTCGCTGCTGTGGGAGTAACACACCATCACGCATACCGACTACTAACCTGTAACGCCGAGCTGTCTTGTAGAGACGTTTGCATCACGTAAAGTGAACCTAGCGAATATTGGGAAGACCACTTACCCTCAACTGCGTGTCGATACCCATAGCACCTTACCAATTGCAACAACCAAGGCACTACAAAAAGACCATGGGCAAACCAGACAAGCAGCAACCGAAATTATCTTTTGATACGCATCGCATGCCAAACTCAACACAGGTGCATTCAGATACGGAACTGGACACTGAACATACTCATAACTCTAAAATGGAAACAACCCTACAGGCAATCCAGCAAAGTTTGCAAGCCATTTATGGGAAAATTGACACTCTGACACTGCGTGTTGACCACATGGCTGCAAAACTAGACAAACAAGGAGAACGCCTCGACGCTGCGGAGGTGCGCATATTGGCGGTGGAGGACGTTTCTGGAGCCACGGCCAAGCAATGCAACGCAATGGAAAAAAATTTGGAGGTCATAATAAATAAAAACGAAGATTTGGAAGCGGGATCGCGGCGAAATAATATACGTATAATGGGTATACCAGAGAGTACCAATACCAGAAGAATGGAAACCTACATCGAGACCATGATCCATGACCTATTTGGTGCGGAAAATTTCTCCCCAATCCTCATAATTGAGCGCGCACATCGTTCTCTGGCACCGCAACCATCACCGGGAACTCCACTGCGTCGAATAATAGCCCGAATATTGAACTATAGAGACAGAGACGCGGTGCTACGATTGGCCCGTGAGAAGCAACAGATAACATATCAAAATAATTATATCTCCTTCTATCCAGATTTCACACCTGCTGTACAAATGGCACGAAAGGAATTCACAGCGGTGGAAAAAAAACTCAGAGACATGGGTGTGCCATACGCAATGCTCTATCCCGCTAGATTGCGGGTAACCTGTGAGGGTCAAACACGTATATTGTCCATTCCGAAAGCCGTGCAGGATTTCATAAAACACGCATCCACCAGGAAGAAAACTGTGGAACACATGACATCCTCTTCAAAATCAGATGGAGGTAATGCCTAGATGAACGTAGTGCGTCACTAACGGTAAGACTATATTGTTCTGGGCACACCATAACTGTCTTTCCAGTGGCATTTGAGACAAGTCTGACCATGATAGAAGTTATATATGGCCGCATGCAGTTGTATTGCTGGACGCCTCCGTAGACACTGGAACACTCTCTCCGTACCCATATTACCCTGTATAGGGATTCTACCTGCGGTGGCAAGCAAGGCGGTGGGGTAGGCAAGTCGTCATAAAACCCGCCAAGTCTTATGGGACAATGGCTAGCTGGGTACAGGACACATATTGGAAGGTAAAACTGGGATAAGTTAGACAGAAAGCGGCTGGACGCTTTTACGCTGTACATTATAGGATATGCCCAGATGGGATGCTCATATGGCAAATCATACGAACTAAAATAACAGCATACATGGACATTGAGAAAGTATCTGCGCACAAATGTATGGACTATATACCCAGCTCTCTAATGGGCACTGCCGAGAGATCTGTGACAGATGGTGGTCGTATATTATCATAGCTTTATGCCTTGGAATTGTATGATACTAGACTGCCGATAACACGTTGCTGCATCCGGAAGGGGATAGTCTCTAATCGAGTGAAAGCTATGCATTAATAGATAGACCACGCTGTTTTCGCCTAACAATTGTTACATATAAGGGATTGGCCCTGTGTGACTCCTCATGTTAGGGTATATGTATTGTGTTGGGCACAGACAATCCTGATAACAAACAGGACAACTGGGATGCTATTTGCACCTAATTGTATTGTCTATTGAAAAAGTTACACTCTGTGGTTCTAAATACAGAGGAATGTTGTATAGGATAATGTAGTGAAAATGCCAAAGACACAAGACTGGCTGGGAACATGCATAATCAGGATCATATCGGGCGTAATCTGTATAAATATAGAATGCCTATGGTTATGATACAAGATATATGTTTAAAGTACCTATGATACGCTGAGACGAATGGCTCAACATTGTATTAATGTTAGCTTTACTAAGGTAGCCGGCTACCCTAATTATGTTCCGGCCACATCCGCCATGCGGATGTTAATGCGTGTGCTCAGCCACCCCCCAGTGGGTATTCCCCGACTAAGTTGAGATGTTACCTTTTTTGTTTATAGGGATATGGCTTTGGCATAATTGGGATGCTGAAGTGGGAGGGGGGAAAAGGGGTTTGTTTGTTTTCCCAGGTACAAGCATACAACGTATAAATCTTTATGATAGCATCAGAGACACCACGTACTGCAATGCCAGACTCCAGCACATGTCACAGGATACATGCACCGGTATGTGCATGGAAAATATAGTTTTAGCCAACTACATACCCAAGTATGTCAGTCAGTCAGTCAGAAAACTTTATTCGGCAACTTAATGCCATAAAAGTGCACATATAAGACAAGGAAAATACATTTACATTTCATTTGCCTTTTCCATTAAGAGAGAGCCTTATAATTAAAATGAAAAACGAACACCACATCCATGATAACATTCAGCGGCCAAGTTTCTAGAATACTTATGATGCAAATACATCAGAACCCTGATAAAGTGCAATGTGCATTTTAGTGCAAATACATCTTATAAAGTACAAAATGCAATATACAAATAAGAACAATGAAAAGATTAAGAAACCCTGGGAATAAAACTCACAATTTAAAAAGAAACGGTCTCTATACTGTCATTCTAAAATACAGGGGCATATTATCAAGGGCTTTATCGCCGCTTTAGCGGCACTTTTTGCCGCTAAAGCGGCGATATTTTTAACGCCCTATCAGCAAGCTGTCGCTAACAGGCGTTAGCGACAGCTTTCAGGTGATAGCGGCCGGTTTACCCATTGCCTTGCATGCCAACGATAATTATCGCTAATGACATGCAAGGTAGGCGTTCCCAACCAAAAGCGACTGAAAACAGTCGCTAACACAACTTCCCCCTATTAACAAAGCAGGCGAAGCGATAAAATAAATCGTGCTAAGCGCGTTTATCGCTAGAATTTAACACCTGCTAATGAACATGACTTACCTGTTTGAAGTATAGGAGGTGGATTGTAAGGCTAAATCCACCATAGCGTTAATGCGAGAATATCGCTGGATTTCCAGCGATATTCTCGCATTTTGCCGCTATCGCTGGAAATATTATCGCACTGGAGATAAACCTTGCTAATAGGGTGTTATCTCAGCGATAATTTCCAGCGATAGGCGGCGTTAAAAAAATACGCGCTAAGCGCGGTTAGCGATAAATATCGCAACTCCTTGCTAATATGCCCCAATTAGAACAAACACATCATATAAAGTACAAGTGCAATGTGCTAGAAAACAAAATGATTTCCGTACAGCGGGCCTTCATAACAGCTAAAAAGGACGAAAATCCTAAATATAAAAATCCTATAAAAATTAAGAAATTAAAAGACCAATTTTTTTCTATGTCTAATGGCTCCTGTTAAAAAGCTTGCAACCCCAAAACAAACCATAGGCAAGGATAACATTTGGAGGTACAGTAAAGCTGGCCTAACTTGGGTAAAGTGACAGTCTCTGATTAATGGCAATATGAACCTTTTTCGTAAAAGCACATAATAATCACAAAAAAAGATGAAATGAAGAGTATCTCGGTCAGAGAAATTGTCACAAGGACAAGGTTTTAGAGATCCTGTTTTTGAAAATCCCTGGGGAACCGCCAAAAGCCAGGGAATCATATGCAAAAGAAATCTAGTTAAGACATATCGATGGAAGGGGTTTCTAACAATGTGAAGATACGGCTGGATTTGGTTATCCAAGGATAACGTTATGTAACTTCTCACTGTAAATTTTGCCAGCTCCTTCTCTTCTCTGAGTCCCTGGCGTTTGTACAGAAATTGATATTTTACCTTTCTGATTTCGGTTTCACCCAGGGAATTTAGGCTAATAAATAACTCAGGTCTTCCTAACCATTTTACCGTCTCCTTTATATATTTTAGCCACGAAATACTGTAACCGTTATCCAGTGCCAAACAGTCAGTGATTATTTTCTGATTCAGATTAGTAGTAGGGTTAGCCCAAACTCTTAACCAGCGAAGGAGAGGAGCTACCGCAATTTGATCAGATATATATCCCACTCCCAGCTCTTCATGTAAAATGTAAGCGGGGGTGGAATGCGGAATATGGCACATAACAAAGGAACGTCAGCGCTGCGCATATTAACATGGAATGTTCGGGGGCTGAACATCCCCCGAAAGATACAACAAGTATTTGCGTATTTAGACAGACATCAAATCGCAATTGCACTGCTACAAGAAACCCATCTGGCGAAAGATGGGAAGTGCTCACTAGGCAGTAGATGGGCGGAAGCAGTATTGAAATCCTCTTATTCATCCTACGCTAAGGGTGTACTTATTCTTATTAAGAAAGCCACACAATTTATTATAGACCAAACGATCTCAGATGACCAGGGAAGGTATCTAATAATCACAGGACATCTGCGTGGCACCCGAGTGGGTCTAGTCAATACATAGGGCCCAAATATAGATGACGCCGAATTTTTCAGAAACATTTGGGGTAGGTTGAGACAATTGACACCAATGGAAATACTCTGGGGTGGGGACCTGAATCTCTCACTGAATGACGAACAAGACAGGTCAGGTATAACCAGAGAACCTCATAAACAAGCTGTTAAAATGGTGAAAGATGGGATGTCTGAATTTAGGATGCTGGATGTCTGGAGGCTCCATAATCCACGCAAATTAGAAGGCACAAACGCTTCCATGTATCACAACAGCTGGGCACGCATAGACTATTGGTTGGCCACGGAAACTGCTAGCACATGGATCCATGATATACAACACCTCCCTAAAACATTATCAGATCATAAATCGATAGTGATTGTTCTAGATCTCCCGCACTACACACCACCACCTTTTATTTGGCATTTTAACGCCAAAGCATTGCTAGACCCCCTGTATAACTCCACGATCCATAAAGCAATAGAAGAATACTTTGACATCAACAAAAATTCAGTGAAAGATCTAGGTATGTTGTGGGAGGCATTTAAAGCCACAATATGTGGTGTCTGCATTAGTACTAACGCTGGTATTCTGCGCAATATACGCACCCAACTGTATAAATGTGAAAGTAAAATAAAACAGCTTGAAGCGGAGTTTGAACGCACTCAAAATGCAGCCACATTGGGGGACATAAAAGAATTGTTGTCTGAATATCAAGAACTGGCGAACGATGAGATTAAATATCTGTCGCACCATCAGATGGCCCGTACATATGGGGAGGGAGGTAGACCGGGCCGCATCCTGGCACAGAAAATTTGTAACCCACGTAATACACATGTTATTACGAACGTTAGAGATGCTCAAGGTACACAGCAGTTTGCCACAGCAAATATACTACAAGCTTTCATGACAACATATGAAGAGCTCTACGCAACTCGGAACACTGCCAAACACCAGGAAATCCTTGAATATCTAGAGGATATAGCCATTGCCTGGCTCTCAGACAACCAAAGGGAGTATTTAGCACAACTGGTCACTATCAAAGAAGTCACAGACGCTATAAAAACACTTCCTAATGGCAAGGCCCCAGGACCAGAAGGGTTCACTGGGGAGTTTTACAAAACATACGTAGATTTATTATGCCCCTATTTAGTGGAGATGTATGGGGATGCACACGAAAAACAGATCCTACCACCTACGCTATGGGAAGCACTAGTTATAGCATTGTTAAAACCAGACAAAGACCCCACTAGTTGCAACTCGTACCGTCCGTTATCATTAATCAATACTGACGCCAAAAGCTTAGCCAAAATCATAGCTACAAGACTACAGCCATTGATGCACAACATAATATTACCAGATCAATCAGGGTTCATCCCCCACTGATCCACCTCTCACAACATTCGCACATTGTTCGCATTGTCTCACCAAATTAATCCAGAATTGGAGGCCGCGGCAGTGCTATTGGACGCTGCCAAGGCATTCGACTCAGTAGAGTGGGAATATCTCTTCACGGTAATGCAGAAAATGGGCCTGCCCCCTACCCTAATGACATGGATTAAAATCCTTTATACTAAACAGGTGGCGTGAATAAAAGTTAACCAGCATGTCTCAGATTTCATACAAATACAACGTGGAACACGACAGGGGTGCCCCTTATCACCCCTACTGTTTGTCATAGCACTGGAACCATTAGCGTGCAAGATACGTCAAAAACACGCGACCTCAGCACTGCAGTTTCTTCAGCGCCAAATAGGTATCTCCATGTACGCAGACGACATGGTACTGTATGTAAGAGAGCCTCGCATCCATCTGTCCCCTCTATTGTGGGAATATATCAGATTTGGCAGACAATCTGGTCTACAAATTAACTGGAGTAAATCCACAATTCCCCCTCTCACAGACATTACCAATCCACATCTGGTGGAATTTCCCCTGGAGTGGCAGACGGATCCGGTTAAATACCTCAGTATTTGGTATCATAGAGATCCTGAAGTAGTGATTTGTGAAAATTATTTAACCACTGTAACTAAACTTGAAGGGAAAATAGACAGATGGATTCGCCTGCCATTATCACTGGCGGATCGAATGGCCATTGTTAAAATGGTGATACTCCCCAAGCTATTATATTTGTTCAATAACATTCCAATACCACCACCTGCAGCAGTCTTTCGGAGACTCACCTCAAATATAACCAGGCTAATATGGGCCAGGAAAATAGCTTGCATTGAACTGCGTACATTGACAATGCCATACACACAGGGTGGTTTTGCGGTGTTAGATTTATTACTGTATTATTTATGTGCAGAAGCCCAATACGCACATTATTGGTTTTATCCGGTACGCTATTTGCCACATACAGCGGTGGAAGATGGAGATGCCCATCCTATCCCATTATGATACATTCTGCCACATCCTCGCCCCCACGTAACTAGGAATGAAATCAACACAATCAAAACCACGAACTCCGCATGGCAACGCATGGGGAAACTATCACAGAAATTACCACTATACGCGCCGGCCCTACCACTACACCATCACCCTGCATTAACAGTGACACACACTGGAGGCGGTATGTCAATTCTGCAACAAGTCGGTATCACCACTATGGGGGACCTGTACAGCTAGGGAAAGTTTATTGATGAGTCGGACCTCAGTTACATCCGCAATCAAACGCTCCTATTTAAATTTACCTACCACAGACTGAGGGGGCAATTAGGGAACTATATCCCACATTTCCTGCAGTTGATTATTACCAGCCTGAGCAATGCACATTTGGGGGCAGATTTACAAGCCCCTTGCACCACTTTTGCGTCACTTTTAACATGGGAAAAGTGACGCAAAAGTGGCGCAAGGGGCTTGTAAATCTGCCCCTTGGTATCCAAACTATACAAGCTATTACAGGATGATATAGCAGAGGACACCAGTAAAGCCAGAGACCGATGGGATGCCCAACTAGAGATACCTCTACAAGAGGACGAATGGCAGGACTGTTGTGCACTGACGACCTTACTGACATCAAATGGTAACCTGCGTATCATTCACTACAAGTACATACATCAAACGTACCATACCCCACTCAAATTACAAAAATGTGGATTGAGAGCAGATGCTAGATGCCGCCGATGCGGAACGGATAATGCCGACTTCATGCACTTAGCATGGAGATGCTCAAAAATTAGCAAATACTGGGAGGATATAACGATGACCTTAAGTCATATATTGGAAATAAAGGTAGAATGTTCAGTGAAAGTATGCTTATTGGGCATAACGGATCAATTGAAATCCCCTAAATGTAAGCTATGCATCATAGCATTATTAATGGCCAAACAACGTGTATCCATTCATTGGGACAGTAAGAGGTCCCCTAGTAAGAAGCGATGTTTAACTGACCTAGTCTATTGTAAGGACACCTTAAAAACATATGAGGAAGAACTACCGATAGCCTCTCAGCCTAAAGAATATTGGTTGCCAATGACAGAATATTTGTGATCTCACTCAGATTTGTTGGCCTCTGATACCGTGTAATTGTAGATACTGTGATGTGCTGTACATAGACAAAGTGTTAAAGTATACTATATATTGTGAATATACATAATTTCTGGTCTGTGTGTGCTGCCTATAGAGAAATACTGTGAACTGGGATGGTTTGTTATCTTATGCTTAGTTCTCATTTTATGTTTGCAATGAAAACTTTAATAAAAAAAATAATAAATAATAATAATAATCATTAAGCAAAATAAAAAATAAAAACAAATTAAAAAAATTCTTCTATTGTGACTTCACTTTGTATCTCTTTTACATTCTCAAGAGTGTCCTCAAACATGACAACTTCAGGAACCCATCTAGCTGGACCTGCTACAAACATTCTTTTCATTTTTGTCTGGGCCATCTCCTTAGCTGTCTGATCTGCAAAAGCATTTTCCCTACCTACATCATCAGTGACCTTTCGGTGTGCGCTACACTTCACTATTGCCAATTTCTTAGGGAGTGTCAAAGCAGACAAAAGCCTCAATATAAGGTGTCCATGTTGGATTTTTGTGCCATGGGAAGTGAGGGACCCTCTCTCAGCCCAGAGTCGCCCAAAATTATGCGCGACCCCAAAGGCATACTGGCTATTAGTATAGATATTGACAACCAGCCCCTCGCTCAATTCGCAAGCTCAAATAAGGACAGCAAGCTCAGCAGCTTGAGCCGACTGATAAGGGACTCGTGATGTCTCTACTACTGTACGCAGTGTGGTAATAGCATAAGCCGCAGTTGTAGTGCCATCTGGTAATTTGAAACAAGAGCCATCGACATATAGTTCCCCTTGTGGGTCAGATAAGGGAAAGTCAGTCAAGTCTACCCATCCTTTCGTCTCTTCTTCTGTCCAGAAGATACAGTCATGTTTGTCGACTTCATCGCTCTCAGAAGGGAGGGGTAGTAACGTGGCTGGATTCAGAGTAGCACATCTTTTAATCGTGATGTGTTTAGCAAACAATGTCAATTCATAGCCAGTAAGACATGCACTGGTGAGGTGCTGTGTCTTTGTCTTATTCAAGAGTGTGTCCACAGCATGGGGTACCATGACTGTGAGGTCAGTATCAAGCACGAGTCCAGCCGATTGTCTGATTGAAGTGGCCACAGCCACAACCGCTCTTAGAAAACTCGGGAGGGCTCTCGCTACTGGATCAAGCACTGCAGAAAAATAAGCACACAGCCGTTGCTTATCCCAAAATATTTGTTTTAGAACAGAAAGCGCGCAACCAGCCATCTCATGGACATTCACCATAAGCGGCTTAGCATAATTAGGGGTGCCAAACACAGGAGCCAAACAAAGCGCTGCTTTCAATTGCTCAAAAGAGTGCTGACATTCAGACGTCCAAGACAAAGGCTCATGCACTTCTTTTGTTGTTAATGCAAGCAAGGGTTTGATTATCAAGGAATAGTTAGGTATCCACTGCCGACAGTAGGAAGTGATACCTATAAAAACACGCACATCTTTTTGAGTTTGTGGAATGGGTTTTTTAACAATGGTGCTGATGCGCTCAGGGGTCAAATTCCTACCCTCCTTAGACAGTAGGTGACCTAAATAGGTGATCGCCTGTCGACAATACTGAAATTTAGAAAGAGAAACTTTATGTCCATGCAGAGCCAAATGTAGCAATACCTTAACTGTACTGTCTTTACGACCTTGTTCGGTATCAGAAGCAATGAGGAGGTCATCGACATACTGCACCAATATATTACCTGCAGGAAGCGACAAGGAATCCATCTGACCTTTCAATGCCTGGCTATAAATGCTCTGACTCTCTGTATAGCCCTGAGGAGCTTGACAGAACCTAAAGCTTCTACCAGCGAGGGTGAACCCAAACAGATATCTGCTATCCGGATTAATAGGAATACTAAAATCTGCATTTTTCAGATCGATAACACAGAAGAATTTAGCAGTAGAGGGAATCATTGTCAGAAGTGTGGTAATATCAGGAACCACTGGAAACAGGTGAACCACAATTTTGTTAACTTCGCGCAAATCAATCACAAAATGATAAACATCCTCATGATCATCAGAGGAACCTGAGGGTGTCCGTTTAAGAAACAGAAGAATGGGACTATTACAAATATTGGCAGATGTCTCTTCAACTACTCCTTTATGTATCAAATCCTGAAGAATTTGTAGAAGGGCCCATTCTCCCGCCTGGGGTATTTTATACTGAGGAATACGAGGCAAAACAGCATTATCTTTAACCTAAATCGAAACCGGTGGTATATGCAGCAGCCCCACATCTGTATCACCCGTCGCCCATAGAGTGGATGGTATATCAGCAAATTCAGTGGGAAGAGGGAGATACAGGCACTTTTTAGTACCTACACTTGGACCCATCGTCATATAGACACCTGCCGGGGAACAATAAATAGCAGCATACAGTTTTTTCAACAAATCCAAACCCATCAAATTTGCACCACAATTGGACGTCAAAGAAATGGAGAATCCACAGTAAAAGGACCAACAGGCAATGCAAGGGGGCGAGAAATGGGGCTTACAACCGGTACACCTGAAAAACCTACCGAAACATTATTATGGCCAGACTGAGCCTCCCCAGGGACCAAAGTTCGAGAAACAGAACTCTTCGTTGCACCTGTACCCACCAAAAATTCCTTAGTCAAGCCATGCAAATCTGCGGTGACATAAGGACCACACTGATCTACAGGTATCGAAACTGGTCCCTCACTCTGTCGCTGGCTGTCCTAGCTGTAAGACATTCCTGTCGCCTCATCCATGTCATAATCATAATGGTAATACTGTCCATTGCGAGGGTCATCAAAGTAACTATTATCGGAACTACCCTGTGAGACCGCAGCACTCTGAGCCCTATCAGTCCCTCAGCCTCATCCCCGAGGACCTCACCCTCGCGGAACCGCCACCTTCTGCACAAGCATAGGACACTCGCTAAGCCAATGACCCTCTTCCTTACAATATGCACACTGATTAGGCCTCAAATGAGTCGAGTGGACTACCTACTAGTGCATGGAAGCTGTCTAGCAGGACCACCACATCCTCTACCATTCCCTCTAAACGCTTGCTGCAACAGCACCTTCGGCTTTAAATCCTTATGCTTTTTCTCTGCCTTTTCTTTCTCTTCTTGATCATGGTGCTCATAATACTGAGCCATATTCAAAATAACAGAAGGGGAAGAAGTAGATAACAAGAGAACAGCAGGATATATCCTCTGCGGGCCATATGGGGGTCGAGTATCTAACAATTCTTTCACAAAAGTATCATTTTCCTCTTGGGCCAAATAGGGTTTATCAATCTGTAAACAAAACCTCCTATCTTCACATTCAACTCCTGGCTCTTGCTTTTCTCTATCATATGCTACAGCTTTCTGGGTCAGTGTTTGCATCTTCCCTTTTCGTGCATCTTTTTCCATTTTCAATCGTCTCTGCCTAGCTGCTTTCTGCCACGTACTGAGGGAATCAAACATAGACTGTCTACTACGTCTTTTAAATAGCTGTTCCTGTAAACACCCAATCTTTTGTTCATCAAAAGTGCCCGTCAAAGGCTAGTGTAACTCGGCGTTGTCCCTTGTATATTTGTGCCATACGGTACTGGACATAATAGGGCCAAGACCATGCTTCACATACATACCAAAATTAGGAGTGACTTCTGGAGGCGCAGGCTGTGCTTTTTCCAATCGAGCATCTGCAAAACAACAACGACAACAGGAAAGCAAAAACTTGCAAATCCCAGGCATTTTCAAAATAAATCAAATTTGTTATCTTTACCTGGCAAAGCAATTACAAGTGATTTTATCCATAACAGTCCTCAGACTGCACCAAACTCAAACCACAATGGTACCATATCCACAAAGAACCAAAACAAACTCACCTGATATGAGTAGCACAAACGAATCGATTCTCCACTGCCGACTCTTCAGACCAAACGATCATATCGAAGGGTTTCGCCGTTCAGGACTCCAGTCGGGATGAACACTGGGCAAGGCACCGTCCGGCAGGACAGAAGGGGCAGCTGCGAGTATCAGGAACTCTTCATGCAGGGATCCCTCTTCCATCAGTCCGACCCGACGATAGCCTCGACCTCCCCCCCGTCCGCGGAAGGGGATGGGCCAATCACCCGAAGGAGTCCCTGTTCGGGTGCCAACTGAAGGAAGTTACCCATTTAGGGTCACGTGGGTCACTAATGACCACCTCTCAGCCTTCCATGCGAAATGAAGAGTCGGTCAGACAGTAGAGAATACAAACCATTAACTGTTTATTCAAAGTACACTCAGAGTGGAGCCCAGTCTGCCCAGTCGCTAGGAGTGCTGCAGAGGGACTGACATCAGCAAGCATTAAGATACATTATGTACATTTGAGAATCAATGAAGACACGCCCACAGTGGAATTTTCCAAGCAGATGCAGCAAAACAGTGAAGTACAAAGAGTAAGTTTCGGTTCTGGCCGGGATCACATATCTACTACTCAAGTTCGCTCTGCCCGTGCCTGCCACTAGACAAGTGGGAGAAGGCCACTATCTAGTGGGAAAGGTATGCACTAATAAGAACAGTGTATTCATTATTGAAGCAAAACTCAACCTTGGAGAAAGCAACTCAGCAGAGGCCTTTTCTCAGAAATGACGAAGGATAAGTTTAGATTATAACTCAAAATGGCGCCCACATACAAAATGGTGCTGTGAATGCTAACCTACATAGAACAATGCACAAACATGATTTTTTTCTATTCTAACAATGATTATTGAGATGGACCAATGGGGCCTAGTTAAATGCCTGACAGAGATGCTGCTTCCTTTCGAGGTCTTCACACGTGAAGTCAGCAAGGAGGACTGTACCATGGGCCAAGCTATCCCATTGTTGCACATGCTACAGGAACAGTTAAAGGTGTCTGCAATGTACGCAGGTGTGGAGGAAAAAAGAAGCATATGAGTTGGTGAAGAGCTTAATCCTCCGCTTATCTGAAAATACAAGGGTGCCAAGAGACATTGTGCCATCCAACCATTACATTTGTGCCACTATTCTTGATCCAAGGTACAAACCATTACTGCACACTTTCATTCTTTTTTCAGACGGGGATGTTGCAGACTACAAAACTTGGATAGCTGTAGAAGCCAGTCAGCTAGAAAAAGAACGGCCGGGAATTAGAGGCCCGCTCCACCAGGGCACAAGTACTGCAGGGCAGCCTTAAAGTTCAACTTCAGAGCTTGAGGGCAGTGCGGTTGGCTCACAGCAGCCAAAACCACTAACAACATCAATAACAACATCAACAGCAACAGGAACAGGAGCATCAACCCCAAAATTGGCAAAGGAATGGTTTCTAATGGCAGGGCTTAAGCGCAGTACTGAGGCAAAGGCAAAACAACAGGCCGAGCAAAGCGAAGTACCCATGACCATTGAGTGGATGGTCCAGGCCTATCTGGGTGACCCAACAGAGGTATACTTTGATCAAAATCCATTGCTGTATTGGTATGGGAAAAGGCGCCAGTGGCCAGTGCTCAGCAGGCTGGCGATAAACTATCTGGCTTACCCCGTCGCAAGTGTCTCTGCTGAGTGAGTTGCAAGTGCTGCTGGTGCCGTTCTGACAGTGAGGAGGACCAGTCTCTTGCCCCAAAATGTGGAGAGGTTAACCATGATCAAAATAAATCAGGACTTTATACCACCGGATTACACCATACCTGAAGTAGCACACCAGGAAGATGACGAATCCGACTCAGGTCATGGAAGTAGTGTGTTAGGTGACTTACTTCTGGGCGAACCACCAGAGTTTGAGGACGAGCTCTACTTTCCTGACAACAAGGCTTTCAAGTTACTTTCTTTCTTCCTTTGATGGCCAAAAAAACCCCCCAAAAAAGATATATCTAAGGAACATTATTTACTTTATTATTTGTGTGTGGCACTGCCTTTCTGGTTCACAAATGCATCCCCACTGTCTTACTCTTTTATTGCTGGATTGGAGTTGCAACTGTGTGCAGTCAGTGAAGAAGTAAGTCTACTCCTGACTCGCCCTAAAGCCATTTCCCTCAAGCCAGACATTGGATGTAGAATACAGCAAATGTGAGATGTGTGCCTGCCTCCAAACCTGGGCCCTGACTATATATCTATCCTTTCCTAGCCTAGAGGGACTGCCCCATAAGAACAGGTAAAGGATGGCATGCATTGCACGCTGAGTGATTGTTGTTTGTCGTGAATAATGTCTACTATTCTACACACAAAAAAGTGACTCAAGTCAGTCTTTCACTTCTTGTTGTTCAATAACAAAATTGTACTACTGCAGGCCGATCCATTACATTTTTGAGTCATGACGACGAGTCTGGAGTCTGGACTCACTTGGGACACTGTTGGTATGGAGTTGGACACCATACCATAATCGCAATCAGAGTCAGGAGGATCAGAGATGATTGATGGAATAACTCAGGGCGTGAAGTGGCCTCAAGGTAAAAAACAACACCAGACCTACATGTCTGTGTAGTGGTGGTAGCGAGTGTGGTGTGACTGACAGCGGTACTTTGATTTTTTACTTAATTTGGAAAATGCTGTGTTGCTGTGTTTGTGTGTTTGTGCTCACTGTGCTGTCTGGCTCAAATTCGAAGCTAAGTGGAGGTTGGGTGGGGGGGCTTGTTCCTGTTGTTGGAGGTAACTGCCGGAAACAGACATTATTTAGCCATGCCGTCTCTGAAAGTCTTCTTGTTGCATTCCTCCTTAATTATGCAGTTTAACTTTTATCCTTGATTTTTCAATATCTTTTTTGTTTTTCCATCTACAGGCCCTTTACCCTGCACCATACTGGAAAAACAACTCACACTTACCTTACTAAACCGCATCCGCTAGGCACCCAAGATTGACGGATGGACAGTCCGAGGAAGGACCAAGAGGAATGTGTAGATGCAACTCTCAATTTGGCAATAATACAGTATCATTTTATTTTTTTCTCTTCAACCATTATGACTGTGTGTGTTGTTTATCTTTGCTTATATTTGACTCCTACAGATATTTTTATTTTATTTGCTATCTTTCAAAGGAAGCCCAGTACAACAGAACATAATGTATGTAACTTGGGTCTCTTTGGGGGCAGACAGACAATTGCATAATTAATATACTGCCCTCTACTAGTCTAGTACTACTCATCATCATGCATGCATTTCCTTTTTCTCCCTTAACTGATTTATGATTATCGGCTGCCAAGATGAATGTGTTGTCCATGTGTCGTGGTTGTCTTTGTCAAACCTTTCCCTCAAATCCCCCTTCCCAACCATTTATCAAACCCTAACCCTCTTCCCCTGGGCTGTGTGATTTATTGAGGTGTGACTAAATTAAATGTACACAAATAATTGATCACACACTTGCTGGGGTGGATGTGGTGAAAGCAACACCAACTCAAGGCAGGGCGAGGATCTTCTTCTGCTCTAAATATATAGCCCAAACTGGCAATATATAGATTAGATTGCCCACCCATGCACAATATTTGATATTACATTTTTTTTCAGAGGAATATAATCCATCGTAATTAATTGCCAGCATATTCAGACTTCCAGCACGAAAGGTTACGCTTGTCCACTTCATAGCTCGAGTCGACTTCAGTTTGCAACTTGTACTAGGCTAGCCCACCATTCTGTTTTATTTTACTTTAGCATTGCTTATCATCATGGTTTCTCGTTTGGCACTCTTCTTCTTGTGTACTGTACTTCTACTAGTCGTTCCCTAATAATTGAAGAATTGTCTAACATATTGAAAACATTGGAAGAAAAAATCCAAACTATTAATACGGAACTATCAAAACAACATACTGAAGGCAATAGCTCAAAAGAACTGGAGGATCTCAATGAAAAACTTGACAAATACGCCAAAGAAATCCATGAACGAAAAATTTAAAAATTTGGGAGAGATACAATAGACTACAAACTGGACGAAGTTTACACCTGGGCGGAAGTTTATAGTCAACGTAAATGGTACAAATAACCTAATCCAGGTTAATCTCAGGAAAGTGTCATCTCGGATTCAGATGTAGCGCTAAACAGACCACCCATTGCACAAACTGACAGAAGGTCGGCACAACCATCCACTAGTGAAGGGGACCACATACCAACAAAGGCATCTTTTTTATCCACAAGTGCAGCAGCAAACGATCAACCAAACAAAAACATGGGAAAACAAGGAGAAGCCAGACAAACCGATCTGGATCAAGAGAGAAGAATCTTATGCAGCGAAACAAAAACGATTAATATATCAAAGGTGTCATTGACTCCAGCACAGATCAATTTATTGAATAAAGGCACTTCACTTGTTCCATCGTATGAAAGCAACATTGCTGAGACTGAAATTGCCATTTTCAAATTTATAAGATCAATGAGATTAAAATATTTGTTAGCTCATTGGATCCACCAATGATTTCACAAAAGCAAAGAATAACTTTTGTTCACCAATTTCACACAAAACCATTGACACCTTTGAACGTTTGGTGAAGTTGGACATAAACAAGATTAATTTCAAAGAAGACAAAACTTCTAATTTGACATCCAATGAATGGAGCACTTTCAGATCAATATCAGATAATCATCAGGAACAGGGGTGGGAGCACACCGCTTCAACCCACAGCAAGGTTCGCCCCTGGCATTCTGGTAAATGCAGTCTCATGTTGCTTGATTTGCTCTAGTATTCCGAGTGTTTCGCCAGAGTTGGCGCAGATAGTGCTGATCTCAAGACAGGTGTTTCTGGTTCTTTACCTGTCATCAGTAGAGATTACAGACTTCAAATTTTTGGGGTTTGCTGAGCAGGCTGCCAAACATTACATCAGGTCAAGTACCTCTCACTGGCGCGCGGGTGCTTCTTCCACGAGCTTGACAGCTCAATGACTCACGGGAGTACTTTTAAACAGGAACAGGGGTGGGAGCACACCGCTTCAACCCACAGCAAGGTTCGCCCCTGGCATTCTGGTAAATGCAGTCTCATGTTGCTTGCATTGCTCTAGTATTCTGAGTGTTTCGCCAGAGTTGGCGCAGATAGTGCTGAACTCTAGACACGTTTTTATGGTTATTTAACCGTCATCAGTAGAGATTACAGACTTCAAATTTTTGGGGTTTGCTGAGCAGGCTGCCAAACATTACATCAGGTCAAGTACCTCTCACTGGCGCGCGGGTGCTTCTTCCACGAGCTCGTCAGCTCAATGACTCACGGGAGTACTTGTAAACAGGAACAGTGGTGGGAGCACACCGCTTCAACCCACAGCAAGGTTCGCCCCTGGCATTCTGGTAAATGCAGTCTCATGTTGCTTGCTTTGCTCTAGTATTCCGAGTGTTTCGCCAGAGTTGGCGCAGATAGTGCTGATCTCTAGACACGTGTTTCTGGTTCTTTAACCGTCATCAGTAGAGATTACAGACTTCACATTTTTGGGGTTTGCTGAGCAGGCTGCCAAACATTACATCAGGTCAAGTACCTCTCACTGGCGCGCGGGTGCTTCTTCCATGAGCTTGACAGCTCAATGACTCACAGGAGTACTTTTAAACAGGAACAGGGGTGGGAGCACACCACTTCAACCCACAGCAAGGTTCGCCCCTGGCATTCTGGTAAATGCAGTCTCATGTTGCTTGCTTTGCTCTAGTATTCCGAGTGTTTCGCCAGAGTTGGCGCAGATAGTGCTGATCTCTAGACACGTGTTTCTGGTTCTTTAACCGTCATCAGTAGAGATTACAGACTTCAAATTTTTGGGGTTTGCTGAGCAGGCTGCCAAACATTACATCAGGTCAAGTACCTCTCAATGGCGCGCAGGTGCTTCTTCCACGAGCTTGACAGCTCAATGACTCACGGGAGTACTTTTAAACAGGACAGGGGTGGGAGCACACCGCTTCAACCCACAGCAAGGTTCGCCCCTGGCATTCTGGTAAATGCAGTCTCATGTTGCTTGCTTTGCTCTAGTATTCCGAGTGTTTCGCCAGAGTTGGCGCAGATAGTGCTGATCTCTAGACACGTGTTTCTGGTTCTTTAACCATCATCAGTAGAGATTACAGACTTCAAATTTTTGGGGTTTGCTGAGCAGGCTGCCAAACATTACATCAGGTCAAGTACCTCTCACTGGCGCGCGGGTGCTTCTTCCATGAGCTCGTCAGCTCAATGACTCACGGGAGTACTTGTAAACAGGAACAGTGGTGGGAGCACACCGCTTCAACCCACAGCAAGGTTCGCCCCTGGCATTCTGGTAAATGCCGTCTCATGTTGCTTGCTATGCTCTAGTATTCCGAGTGTTTTGCCAGAGTTGGCGCAGATAGTGCTGATCTCTAGACACTTGTTTCTGGTTCTTTAACCGTCATCAGTAGAGATTACAGACTTCAAATTTTTGGGGTTTGCTGAGCAGGCTGCCAAACATTACATCAGGTCAAGTACCTCTCACTGGCGCGCGGGTGCTTCTTCCACGAGCTTCACAGCTCAATGACTCACGGGAGTACTTTTAAACAGGAACAGGGGTGGGAGCACACCGCTTCAACCCACAGCAAGGTTCGCCCCTGGCATTCTGGTAAATGCAGTCTCTTGTTGCTTGCTTTGATCTAGTATTCTGAGTGTTTCGCCAGAGTTGGCGCAGATAGTGCTGATCTCTAGACACGTGTTTCTCGTTCTTTAACCATCATCAGTAGAAATTACAGACTTCAAATTTTTGGGGTTTACTGAGCAGGCTGCCAAACATTACATCAGGTCAAGTACCTCTCACTGGCGCGCGGGTGCTTCTTCCACGAGCTCGTCAGCTCAATGACTCACGGGAGTACTTGTAAACAGGAATAAGGGTGGGAGCACACTGCTTCAACCCACAGAAAGGTGCGCCCCTGCCATTCTAGTAAATGCAGTCTCATGTTGCTTGCTTTGCTCTAGTATTCCGAGTGTTTCACCAGAGTTGGCGCAGATAGTGCTGATCTCTAGACACGTGTTTCTGGTTCTTTAACCGTCATCAGTAGAGATTACAGACTTCAAATTTTTGGGGTTTGCTGAGCAGGCTGCCAAACATTACATCAGGTCAAGTACCTCTCAATGGTGCGCGGGTGCTTCTTCCACGAGATTCACAGCTCAATGAATCACAGGAGTACTTTTAAACAGGAACAGGGGTGGGAGCACACCGCTTCAACCCACAGCAAGGTTCGCCCCTGGCATTCTGGTAAATGCAGTCTCATGTTGCTTGCTTTGCTCTAGTATTCCGAGTGTTTTGCCAGAGTTGGCGCAGATAGTGCTGATCTCTAGACACGTGTTTCTGGTTCTTTAACCGTCATCAGTAGAGATTACAGACTTCAAATTTTTGGGGTTTACTGAGCAGGCTGCCAAACATTACATCAGGTCAAGTACCTCTCACTGGCGCGCGGGTGCTTCTTCCACGAGCTCCTCAGCTCAATGACTCACGGGAGCACTTTTAAACAGGAACAGGGGTGGGAGCACACCGCTTCAACCCATAGCAAGGTTCGGCCCTGGCATTCTGGTAAATGCAGTCTCATGTTGCTTGCTTTGCTCTAGTATTCCGTGTGTTTCGCCAGAGGTGGCGCAGATAGTGCTGATCTCTAGACACGTGTTTCTGGTTCTTTAACCGTCATCAGTAGAGATTACAGTCTTCAATTTTTTGGGGTTTGCTGAGCAGTCTGCCAAACATTACATAAGGTCAAGTACCTCTCACTGGCGCGCTGGTGCTTCTTCCACGAGCTCGTCAGCTCAATGACTCACAGGAGTACTTTTAAACAGGAACAGGGGTGGGAGCACACCGCTTCAACCCACAGCAAGGTTCGCCCCTGGCATTCTGGTAAATGCAGTCTCATGTTGCTTGCTTTGCTCTAGTATTCCGAGTGTTTCGCCAGAGTTGGCGCAGATAGTCCTGATCTCAAGACAAGTGAGTCTGGTTCTTTAACCGTCTTCAGTAGAGATTACAGACTTCAAATTTTGGGGGTTTGCTGAGCAGGCTGCCAAACATTACATCAGGTCAAGTACATCTTACTGGCGCGTGGGTGCTTCTTCCACGAGCTCGTCAGCTCAATGACTCACGGGAGTACTTTTAAACAGGAACAGGGGTGGGAGCACACCGGTTCAACCCACAGCAAGGTTCGCCCCTGGCATTCTGTTAAATGCAGTCTCATGTTGCTTGCTTTGCTCTAGTATTCCGAGTGTTTCGCCAGAGTTGGCGCAGATAGTGCTGATCTCTAGACACGTGTTTCTGGTTCTTTAACCGTCATCAGTAGAGA
>CAWUFW010025839.1:0-39836 GCA_963921515.1 Calotriton arnoldi | reverse complement strand
CATACTTGGTTATTTCTAACGTGGGTTTGTGTGGTAGGTCCTGTTAGCTGGTCCTTTAGGTATGTCAGGTAAGATTTGAACCTTCTCTGTGACTTGCATTGATCATTCTGTTACGTATTTGTTTAAAACAGACACATGGTTGACATATTTGTTTGGGCATCTGGTTCTCCCCCAGCCCATATTAGTAAGGGTGTGCTTTGGAAAGGATTTGTGCTGATTCAGTTCACCACTGATCTTAGAGTGCCCTTCAGGGACGTTGGTCTGTAGGCAGTGAGGCCAGAATTAGTGATGGCAGTCTCTTTAAAAAATAATAATAATAAGATCGTATGGATTTGATGGATCACTTTGGTATTAACCAGGTCTTAACCATTCTCCTAAATTATTGTAAGTGAATATCGGTGGCTCTAACCTTTGCCGGTAATACATTCCAAGTTTGGCGACTTGAATGGAGACAGAAGTGCCAGCAGTAGTTTTCTTCCTGTAGGCAGGGACACGGTGCTCACCTTGTAGGTGAATTCATGTATTTGGTTTTAAACAGAAAAAGCACAAGTACTCCTGCGTTTGTACCTCTCCTGAATCCTTCCTGTGGGTAAGCAGGAAGGGGAAGTGAAAAGATGATTAGTAAACAAGTGACCAAGCAATCCCATCCCTTCACAATACAGATTCTGTTGTATTGCGTATTTTAGATTGACATACGAAAACATACACTATAAATAGCCAAAATATCAACAACGCATGACTATTTTGCTACAAAAGTTTTGACTTGAACCTAAAGCCAGGACTGGAGTTAGTTATAAATGATCCAAGTGCTAAAGTAGTTAAAGATATTGCATGGATTTGAGAGTAAAACACAGGTAAGTTTTTGTAGTGCGACAAGATTTTCAGACACTGTAGTCTATGTTTTCGGAAATATGTTTTTGATGTCTATTTCATGTAGAATCTGTTTAGAGACCACTTGTTTTCAAATTAGTTTGACTGTTCTGGAAAGGCCAGTTCAGAAGTTCAGGTAAGGGGTTTTAATGGCTTTATTCAATCTCCCACAGTTTATTCAGCATGTATATGAACACCACAAATCGCTTACACCAACCACAAAGGATGAATAAGTGATTGTGCTGCACAGCCTGGATTTAGGTCCTATGAGAATGGCTTCTTTGGGAGTAGTGTAGTTATGAAAAGCACTCTTTTTAGGTTGAGCCTAGTGGCAGCGCGCAAGCCCTGCTCGCTCTGCAAGGCATGCTGTATTAGGGTATGCACTGGAAGCCCCGCCCACTCTCCGCCCATATTTGTCATTGGCTTGTGTCATTGTCCTTCGAAAATGCTGGCTTCTGATTCGTACATAGGCTTGTTAGTCCCGCCTTGTCTGCATTTGTTAACGCCCATAACGACTGGACCTTTTACTTGGCTCATTACACGGTCTCCGTTATTTAGTGGGTGAGCACTATTTTCTTTAATGGTCTTTCCTTATTCCAGCGCGTTCCGCTTTCACTTTAGCAGCCGCGCTGCTTTATTTAATTAATTTGCAGCGCGGTCCGCATCAGTTCAATATAGCACAGGCAAACAAGCATTTGCAATGCAACAGGTCTCGCATTTACACAAGTTTGAGCTATCGGCATTGTAAATGACAATGCCTTTTATTTATGTTTTGGTTTTTGAAACATACATAAAACGCATTGTCATTTACAATGCCAATAGCTTAAACTCGCGTAAATGCGTGACCTATTGCATTGCACATGCTTGTTTCAACTTGTTTTTATTTCAGAATTGCACAAGTATCATAATACATGTTGGCTCACATAATCACGAAGCACAAGAAAGATGACAAAGTTGTATCTTACACTTCTAACTGCTATCCCAGGCCCTGCGACGGCCCCAGGACTAGCCCAGAATACCGGCCTATGGTTAACATCTTAAATCACATGCCTTCATGCTGAATGTGCTGTACAAATCCTAAGGAATGAATCATGCAAATTAATGCACAACAATAAGCAAAACAAACAAAACCCAAAAATCACAGCAGTGACAGGCAGTCGGTGTTATACCCTACAGAATTCAGACTCAAAGAGGTGGGCTTGGATTGGAGTCCATCTCCCCTGCCTCCTAGGGCAGACCCTCATCTCACTCAGGTCAACATAAGATACATTTTTCTACAGTGCCACCAATGAAAACACCAGATGCCATACTAGCAGCTAGACTCCATTCCTTGATCATGGTGCCTACACACATCTTTAGCTCAACCAATTGCACAGCAGACAGTTCCACCCAGCACATTTTAGCTCCTTATTCTTTCAATGAATGCCCAAGGCATCCATGAAGTCAAACATAAATTGTATTCCTCACATCAGCCATCAAGAGCCAAATTACGTAAAACGCCAAACAGTGCTGGTTTCTACAAGTACATATGCAAAGTGCCTGATCTTGCACGGACTAAGTCTTGGCTTCAGCCTGCTGCAGAGGTACATACTGCAGAAGTGCGGGTCTGCGCAGTACACCACCCTGAGCAACTTCAAAGGACAGAAGTCTACTGACCCTCTCTTTGGAGGTTTGCAAGTAGACTAGCCTGTAACCGTGGCCTCAGATTGATTTGTACGCATTAGGTAGGTTGTACTACTCAATATTGACCCCCAGAATATCAACATATGAGAATAACGAGGGACAAAATACCGGAAGGTGAGTGCATATAGGGAAGCATAGATTTACTTTTCCTAACTCCACCACTACATACTGTGAAGATATATATATATATATATATATATTCACTGAAAAACCATAGGTTTCAGGCACGTTATAGTTAGAAATTAGCATTTAAAAAACCTTAGAAATTCACTGAAAAAACCATAGGTTTTAGGGAAAGTTATAGTTAGTTGGACATTGCACTCGTACAAAACCCGTGAAATTCCCCCGTTATAGTTAGTTCAGCTAACTATAACTCGCGCCCTCATAATGCACTGCTGATGACGTCACATATTACATCACTCATGACATGGTCAGTGACATCACTGATGACATCACTGATGACATCTCAAATGACATCACTGATGACATCCTCCAGTGACTGTGTGTTTCTGTAAAGTTTAAATATGTTTAATATATATAGGGAAAGGCGTATTGAAGAATGAGTGGGTGTATAAGTGTCTGAATGGATGATTTAGTAGGTGCGTGACTGACTCTACAAGTGAGTGATTAAACGTATCTTACTGAATGCATGGGTTAGTGACTAAACTGTGTGAATGTCTGTATCCGTCTGTCTGTTGGTGTGTAAGCGGCTGCATGGGTTTGTGAATAGCTACATGAGTGTCTACATGGGTTATTGATTGGTTGTCTGAGTATCTGTATGGATGCCTGAGTGTTTGTGTGGGTGGGGTGTGTGTGACTCTGTGCATAGATGTGTGAGTGGGTGATTCACTGGGTGCATGGTTTCAAGAGTGCATCTGTGATGGACTGTATGGGTGGGTGAGTGTGTGTATGGGTGTGTTAGTGAGTGAATGTATATCTCAGTGGTACTTGTGTGAGTAACTACATATGTGAAAGGCAGTATATATGTGTGTTGGAGTATATAAATGGCTATAAGTGAGAGTGTGTGATTGTGAGAGTGGCTGTATGGATGAGTGTTTACTTGTATCAGTGATTGTATAAGAGCGTAAGAATGTGCTAGTATTTGTATGAGTAAGTGAGCTGGTGTGTATATAACTCTATAGGTGAGTAAATGGCAGTGTGATTAATTATTTGCATGACTGACTAGGTGTGTGAGTACCTCTATGGATGAGTGGCGGTGTGTGAGTGTCTATATAGGTGTATGAGTGCATATGATAGTCCTGTACTGAGTGACCATAAGTATGAGTGACTGTACGGGTGAGTGAGTGGATGTGTGTGTAAACCTAAGAATCAGTGAGTGGGTATGTAATTTTTGGTGTTGGAGTGTCTATGGTTTTGAGAATGGCACTCTGTAATTTAGAGTGGGTGTATCAGAGGTTATATTAGGGTGTGAGAAGATGCATGAAATTATCACATGGATGATGTCATCAGTGATGTCATCAGTGATGTCATTTGAGATGTCATCAGTGATGTCACTGACCATGTCATGAGTGATGTAATATGTGACATCATCAGCAGTGATTGCGGGGGCGCGAGTTATAGTTAGCTGAACTAACTATAACGGGGAAATTTCACGGGTTTTGTACGAGTGCAATGTCCAACTAACTATAACTTTCCCTAAAACCTATGGTTTTTTCAGTGAATTTCTAAGGTTTTTAAATGCTAATTTCTAACTATAACGTGCCTGAAACCTATGGTTTTTTCAGTGAATTTCAAAGGTTTTTTAAATGCTAATTTCTAACTATAACGTGCCTGAAACCTATGGTTTTTCAGTGAATTTCAAAGGTTTTTCAAATGCTAGTTTCTAACTATGCCTACAGAGGTAGGACATGTGAAGAAAGAAGAAAAAACGCACAGAAAGAAGCAAA
This sequence comes from Calotriton arnoldi, assembly GCA_963921515.1. Taxonomy (NCBI): domain Eukaryota; kingdom Metazoa; phylum Chordata; class Amphibia; order Caudata; family Salamandridae; genus Calotriton; species Calotriton arnoldi. The sequence goes on along the minus strand of CAWUFW010025839.1, from coordinate 35,376 downwards.
AGAAATGCAGAAAGAAGCAACAGAAGTCCACAAAGACGAAGAAAAGTGCAGGAAGAAGCAAGACATGTGCAGAAAGAACCAACAGAGGAGCAGAAAGAGGCCTTGTTCCAAAATCATCCTGTGCCCACAACTTTTTCAGACGGGTACTGGTGGTAACTGACTCTGACTAACCAGGCCTAGAGCCAGTGCTATGCTAAAAAACACTTAGAATACAGTGAAAACACCTACATACACTAGGGAACACTATGCGTTGGGGTACCCCTGTGATTAGCATGACCTCCTCTGTAAGTCCCTACTACATAATAGGGCAGGGGATTAAAACTACCTCTTAAAACGCGCTACGGGGCGCGTTTGCACAGTGGTGAAGGGAGGGGGGCCTGAGGTGACATGTGTGCAAACACGCCCTGTGGCCGTTTTAAGTTGGGAGATTAACTCCCTTGAATCCTGCCGGTCCCTGGGGTCCAACTAGCCAACCAGGTACCTCCAGTAAACGCCACAGAGCTGCGTTGCAGAGAGGTGTAAAAAGGGGCATGGCCTGGACCACCTCTCTGCAACGCAGCTCTGTGGCGCTTACTGGAAGCACCTGGTGGGCTAGTTGGCCCCCAGGGGCCCTCAGGATTGAAGGGGAATTAATTCCCCAACTGAAAACGCGCCACAGGGCGTGTTTGCACACATCACCTCAGACCCCGCCCCCTCCCTTCACCACTGTGCAAACACGCCCATGGCACGTTTTAAGTTGGGGGATTAAGTCCCCTAGAATACTGAGGGTCCCTGGGGTCCAACTAGCCCACCAGGTATCTCCAGTAAGCGCCACAGAGCTGCGTTGCAGAGAGGTGTAAAGGGGCATGGCCTGGACCACCTCTCTGCAACGCAGGCCTCTGGCGCTTACTGGAGGTACCTGGTGGCCTAGTTGGCCCCAGGGGCCCTCAGGATTAAGGGGACTTAATTCCCCAACTTTAAATGCGCCATAGGGCGTGTTTGCACACATGTCACCTCAGGCCCCGCCCCCTCCCTTTACCACTGTGCATAGGCGCCCTGTGGCACGTTTTAAGTTGGGGGATTAAGTCCCCTTGAATCCTGAGAGTCCCTGGCTCCAACTAGCCCACCATGTACCTCCAGTAAGCACCACAGAGCTGCGTTGCAGAGAGGTGGTCCAAGGCCATGGCCCATTTTACACCTCTCTGCAATGCAACTCTGTGGCACTTACTGGACGTACCTGGTGGGTTAGTTGCACCCAGGAACCCTCAGGATTCAAGGGGACTTAATTCCCAACTTAACGCGCCACAGGGCGCGTTTGCACACTTGTGACATCAGGCCACGCCCCCTCCCTGCACCACTGGGCAAACGCACCCCCTGGTGCGTTGTAAATTGGGGGATTAAGTCCCCTTGAGTCCTGAGGGTCCCTGGGGGCCAACTAGTCCACCACTTACCTCCAGTAAGCGCCACAGATCTGCGTTGCAGAGTGGTGTAAAAAGGGGCATGGCCTGGGCCACCTCTCTGCAACGCAGCGCAGTGGCGCTTACTGGAGGTAAGTGGTGGGCTAGTTGGCCCCCAGGGACCCTCAGGATTGAAGAGGAATTAATTCCCCAACTTAAAACGCGCCACAGGGCGTGTTTGCACATGTCACCTCAGGCCCACGCCCCCTCCCTTCACCACTGTGCAAACGCACCCCGTGCCGCGTTTTGAGTTGGGGGATAAAGTCCCCTTGAATCCTGAGGGTCCCTGGGGTCCAACTAGCTCACCAGGTACCTCCAGTAAGTGCAACAGAGCTGCGTTGCAGAGAGGTGTAAAAAGGGGCGTTGCCTCTGAACACCTCTCTGCAACACAGCTCCCTGGCGCATACTGAAGGTACCTGGTGGGCTAGTTGGCCCCCAGGGACCCTCAGTATTCAAGGGAATTAATTCCCAACTTACAACTCGCCAGGAGCGCGTTTACACAGTAGTGAAGGAATGGGGCGGGGCCTGAGGTGACATGTGTGCAAACACGCCCTGTGGCGCGTTTTAATTCGGGAATTAATTCCTCTTCAATCCTGAAGAGGTCCCTGGAGGCCAACTAGCCCACCAGGTACCTCCAGTATGTGCCAGGGAGCTGCGTTGCAGAGAGGTGTTCAGAGGCCACGCCCCTTTTACACCTCTCTGCAACGCAGCTCTGTGGCGCTTACTGAAGGTACCTGGTGGGCTAGTTGGCCCCAGGGACCCTCAGGATTGAAGAGGAATTAATTCCCCAACTTAAAACGCGCCCCAGGGCATGTTTGCACACATGTCACCTCAGGCCCCGCCCCCTCCCTTCACCACTGTGCAAACGCGCCCCGTGGCGCGTTTTAAGTTGGGGGATTAAGTCCCCTTGAATCCTGAGGGTCCCTGGGGTCCAACTAGCCCACCAGGTACCTCCAGTAAGCGCCACAGAGCTGCGTTGCAGAGAGGTGTAAAAAGGGACGTGGCCTCAGACCACCTCTCTGCAACGCAACCCTGTGGCGCTAACTGGAGGTACCTGGTGGGCTAGTTAGCCCCCAGGGACCCTCAGGATTGTAGGGGAATTAATTCCTAAGCTTAAAACGCGCCTCAGGGCGCGTTTGCATAGTGTTGGTGGGATGGGGCGGGGCCTCCAGCGCGATGCCGGCTTTTTTTTTCTTTTTCTTTTATAGAAGGGGGGCTGTGTGGCCCCCCTTCCTTTCCTGTTTTGGGCCCTGGGGACCCCATCCCCCAGGGCCTGACCCCTTTTTTTTTTTAAATCGGGAAGGGGGCCTCGTGGGCCCTCCTCCCGAGGCCATTTTCGGCCCCGGGGACCGCATCCCCCCGGGCATGGCCAATTTATTTAAAAAAAATATATATATATTTACAAAGGAGGGGGGCTGCGTGGCCCCCCTCCTGAGACTTCTTTTAGCCCCGGGGACCCCATCCCCCGGGGCTCTGCCTCGTTGTTTTTTTTTATTCTTTGGGGGAGGGGGGCCCCGTGGCCCCCCTCCAGGCCAATCCTCGCCCCGGGGACCCCAAACCTCCCAGGGCCTGGCCATTCTTTTTGTTTTTTGGGAGGGAGGGGGGCCGCGTGGCCCCCCCTCCTCAGGCCAAATACGGCCCCGTGGACCCCATCCCCCGGGGCCTGGCCTCTCCATTTTTTTTCTTTTTAAAAAACAAGGGAGGGGGCCGCGTGGCCCCCCTCCTGGGCCACTTCTGGCCCCGGGGACCCCATCCCCCGGGGCCGGCCCTGTCGGTTGGGGACCGTGGGGGGGTCCCCAATCCCCCCAAGGTCCCGCCGGCTCCCCGCGTCCTACGGGAGCCGGCATTGCTTTTCCACATGGGGAGCTGCTAACATGCAGCTCCCTGTGTGGAAAAGCAATCTGCTTTGCTTCATTGAAGCGAGAGGAGGTTTCCCTGCTCTCACTTCAATGAAGCAAAGCAGTTTGCAATGACAGGGCGGGAGCCGTGGGGCTCCCGCCCTGTCATTACAAACAGCAGTGTCCCGGGGGTGGGCACCCCGAGACACTGCAGGAGCTGGCCCTGGGGGTTGGCGGTCCCCAGGGCCATCACTGGTTCCAGGAGGGGGGCAGCGCAGCCCCCCTCCCACCATTTGCAAAGCCCCGGGGAGGTGGTGGTCCCCGGGGCTTGGGGTCCGTCAGGACCCCCAAATTTGAATAATTAGAGCCCCAGGGAGGTGGCGGTCCCCGGGGTGTGTGGGGGGGCTCGAGCCCCCCCACACAGGTATTTCTTATAAAAAAAGAAGCCCCAGGGGGTGGCGGTCCCCGGGGCTTGGGGGGGCCTTTGAGGCCACCCCATACATGAAAAAAAGAAGCCCCGGGGGGTGGCGGTCCCCGGGGCTGCGGGGGGGCTGTGCGCCCCCCGCAAATATTTATAGAAAGCCCCGGGGGGTGGCGGTCCCCGGGGCTGCGGGGGTCCCCCTGGGCCCCCGCAATGATATTTCAAATATGTTTCTATTTTGGGCATGCCCCCGGGACTTGGCCCACCCGGGGGCTAATTAATAACGAAGCGCGGGAGCCCACGCTTCGTTTTTTTTATTTTCGCGGCCGGATCCGCGGATCCTCCGCGCATTTCGCAATTTTTTAAAAAAAAAGGCTTTTTTGGGCCCTTGGGGTCCTTGTGGGACCCCCTAAGCAGGCCTAGGGGGTCAGGGTGTTTCTACCCTGCCCCCTTTTCTTGTTTTGCGCCTTAGTTTTTCTGTTTTCTTGTGCCTCGGTTCTACCGAGGCACAAGATGGCTGCCAACACTTCCTGGTTTGGAGTGTTGACAGCCAATTAGCATGAAGCTTGTGATCGGGAGGGTGCGCGGATCCACCGCGGCCATAGATATCGAAACTTTTATTTTTGGAATTTCTCAGCAACTACTGAACAGATTTACACCATTTAAAAAAAGGGTGCTTTCTGAACCAAGCACTACCTTTTTGCCAAATTTGGTGTAATTCCGTTCAGCAGTTTTGGCTGTAACCGTGTCTAAAGTTTCCTATGGGAAATTGATTTTTTGACCTCTATTTTTTGATTTTCTCCGCAACTACTGAACGGATTTACACCATTTAAAAAAAAGGGCACTTTCTGAACCAAGCACTACCCTTTTGCCAAATTTGGTGTAATTCCGTTCAGCAGTTCGGGCTGTAGCCGTGTCTAAAGTTTCCTATGGGAATTAACATGGAGAAAACACGTTTTGGGACCCCCTTTTTTTCTCGGCCCCCGCTTGCCGAATCACCCCAAAACTTTCAAGATAGGAGCGGACCGGAGCGGGCCATAAGTTTTGAAAATTTCGCAAAGATTCGTCAACCGGCGCCAAAGTTATTGGGAAAAGAATGTTACGTATTTCCTATGGATAATAGGTCCTAACTATAACTACCTACTGGCGACCGCCAGTAGGTAATATATATATGTATATATATATATGTATATATATATATATATATATATATATATATATATATTCACTGAAATAACCACAGGTTTCAGGGACGTTATAGTTAGTTGGACATTTCACTCGTACAAAACCAGAGAAATTCGGCTTTTATAGTTAGTTGAGGTAACTATAACTCGCGCCCCTGCAATGCACTGCTGATGACGTCACATATTACATCACTCAGGACATGGTCAGTGACATCACTGATGACATCTCAAATTACATCCCTGATGACATCACTGATGACATCATCCAGTGACTGTGTGTTTCTGTAAAGTTTAAATATGTTTAATATATATAGGGAAAGGCGTATTGAAGAATGAGTGGGTGTATAAGTGTCTGAATGGATGATTTAGTAGGTGCGTGACTGACTCTATAAGTGAGTGATTAAACGTATCTTACTGAATGCATGGGTTAGTGACTAAACTGTGTGAATGTCTGTATCCGTCTGTCTGTTGGTGTGTAAGCGGCTGCATGGGTTTGTGAACAGCTACATGAGTGTCTACATGGGTTATTGATTGGTTGTCTGAGTATCTGTATGGGTGCCTGAGTGTTTGTGTGGGTGGGGTGTGTGTGACTCTGTGCATAGATGTGTGAATGGGTGATTCACTGGGTGCATGGTTTCAAGAGTGCATCTGTGATGGACTGTATGGGTGGGTGAGTGTGTGTATGGGTGTGTTAGTGAGTGAATGTATATCTCAGTGGTACATGTGTGAGTAACTACATATGTGAAAGGCAGTATATATGTGTGTTTGAGTATATAAATGGCTATAAGTGAGAGTGTGTGATTGTGAGAGTGGCTGTGTGGATGAGTGTGTACTTGTATCAGTGATTGTATAAGAGCGTAAGAATGTGCTAGTATTTGTATGAGTAAGTGAGCTGGTGTGTGTATAACTGTATAGGTGAGTAAATGGCAGTGTGATTAATTATTTGCATGACTGACTAGGTGTGTGAGTACCTCTATGGATGAGTGGTGGTGTGTGAGTGCCTATATAGGTGTATGAGTGCATATGATAGTCCTGTACTGAGTGACCGTAAGTATGAGTGACTGTACGGGTGAGTGAGTGGATGTGTGTGTAGACCTAAGAATCAGTGAGTGTGTATGTAGTTATTGGTGTTGGAGTGTCTATGCTTTTGAGAATGGCAGTCTGTAATTTAGAGTGGGTGTATCAAAAGTTATATTAGGGTGTGAGAAGATGCATGAAATTATCACATGGATGATGTCATCAGTGATGTCATCAGTGATGTCATTTGAGATGTCATCAGTGATGTCATCAGTGATGTCACTGACCATGTCATGAGTGATGTGATATGTGACGTCATCAGCAGTGCATTGCGGGGGCGCGAGTTATAGTTAGCTGAACTAACTATAACGGGAAATTTCTATGGTTTTGTACGAGTGAAATGTCCAACTAACTATAACGCCCCTGAAACCTATGGTTTTTTCAGTGAATATATATATATATAAATATATATATATATATCAGGTACATATATATGGAGTTAGACATAGGAAATCTATACTCACTTATCAGCATCATATCAGTTTCGATATTTTGTCCTTAGTTGCATGTCTCACATGTTGGTGACCCAATCTCATGCACTGGATGTGAGCCTGCAAACTTGAAGCACAGTCTAGCATGAGTTTGCATTTAACACTTTGTTTAATACTTTACAGTCTCAAAGGGCACATAGACATTTTTCTTAACAATTTTAAGGGCCAGACGTGCAAGAAAAACAGTACATTAGGATCCAGCCAGAAACAATGTTCGGCCAGGACAGACTATGGCGGCGGTTGGAGGAAGCCAAAGTGCATTATGGAATGAAAGCAGAAAAACACATAAACAGTGCTCAACAACAGTTTTATCGCTTTCAGCTTGGGCTCATAGCTCTTCCAACCTCAGGCACCATTTCAAGTTTAACTAACCTTCTTTGGGTCCACATTTTCTATAAATACGTTGTGCAGCCTCTGTTCTCAGTCTTTTCAGCAGTCAGACACCTGTCCAAAACCCTTTGTAAAGCCTTTGTAGTCAAGGGCCATAGGACTCCCCCATTTCTGAGTAGTATGCCCTATACCTTAAAGGACCAAAGAGTTGCCATTCAGGAGGACCTCACAATTGTTTTCACATTCCTCTCAAGAATTGCACGCAAGACCCTACCATCTTTGTACCGAAGGATCAAATCATGTCACACAGCCAAACTGCGTACCAAAAGGTTTTCTTTTACCTTTTACACAAGTCAGTTCAGCAAATAAGCCCATTCTCCGTAGTTCAGACCTACTAAGGTAGACCCTATGCAGTATCTTCAGCAGCTATCAATCTGAGGTGTGCCAGAATGGGAGCATCCCTTAGGTGAGTCAAAGCTGCCTCCCACTTATCATCTCCGAGCACACGCAGATTTGCTTCCCACTTCTGCTGCATTTTAAGCAGATTGGCCGGACCATTACATATCAGAGTGCTATAAATCCTTGAAATTGCCTCACCAGTCTGTTCCATCATAAGGACTCTGGCCTCAACGGTGTAATGGTCCCACCAATTTTTCCAGCCGATATCATAGCTCTGAATGTGTAATATGATTAATATTCTTTCTTCTGTGGATTGAACTTGACTTTCAAACCACCAAGCATTTCAAGTCATACCTGTCTGGTAGGCCTTTCAGTTAAGATATACCAATTGTGTCCCAGGGACGAAGAGCCAGATTTAGAGTTTGGTGGACAACACCCTGTGCTCTAAACTCCTGGTACATCCACCTCATTTAGAGATGGGGATACTGTAAGCTTTTCAGTGATGGAGCCCTTGAAATCTTCCACCGATAGCCCGACAGAATAGGGGCATCGGAGGAAGGCCATTACACTGCCCAACCTATTTATGTGAACAGTGGGATGTCCAATTTGTTTTTACCTGCCGGTGAGGGGCAGAAACTATAATAATGACCCCCATATCCTGGGAGAAAGCTCCCTGGATGTACGGGTCAATAGTTTTTTGTTTTTCAAAAACAAACTCCCACTTTGTGAGTTCGGTTTTGAAAACCACAAAATGTTAAAAGTTTGGTGGATGGCAATCAAAACCGCCGGCTGCCGTCCACCAAACCTTTTGCACCTTGAAGGGAACCGCTGTGACAGAGGTTCCTTTCAACATATAGAGATGACCACTGGGCCAGCAGTCTTACCTAATTTTAGCAGACACTAGTCCATCAGGGTGGTGGAGGTAATGAACTCTGCCAATCTGGAGGACTGTACTCCATCCATCCACCAAAAACTAAATTAGCCCCAAAAACCCTCCGACCCTGAAACCTTATTCAGGATTACCTGACTGACCAAAGGAGAATTTCTTTAGTGATTACGCTCTTCCATCCAACTATTTTCATAGCCTTCTCTCAGAATTTATCTGTGGTCCCATGACCAAGGACAACTTCTCAGTCTCTCTACACTCTGAGAGGAAAAGCAAGTACTTTTTTCATAAGGTGAGTGTGTTCCAGTGGGCGTGCAACCAATCAGTAACCACATAGATTATTAAAAGAGATGCTACCCTGCCTCTGCGAGACCTGTGGGGTGGCACTGCACTAGGCAGGATTGCAAACATAGTATCAACTCACAAGTAGCCTTAAGAGACTCATTATTGGACTTTTTTGGAAGCACACACAGAAACCTAGGTGGAGGGATTATTTTAAGCAAGGCCCTGTACCTAGAAGAGAAAGACGTAGTTAGGACTTGAGGTCTTCTTCTGAACTTCTTTTAAGACTTCCTAAGAACAAGAGAACGGCCAAAGCTGAGCATTGAAAGAACCTCCCAGCTCATCTTCATTGGATTGATGACCACTTTGCCTTCCTGTAATGCTCTCAAATCTCTGCTTTTTCTGTCGGTTTCTCATTAATATCTTAGCAGTGGTCAGCATTTTGGGCTTATTTGCATTCAGCACCAGGATACCATTTTGGGTGACAGAACTCATGCTTTCTAAATCTATAATAGTTAAATAGGCCTTATCTTTAAATGTCTCATTAGGTCACAGTCTCTAAAATGTGCAGGGTCTCTGTTTATTTCCATACACAGGTACCTAAAGAGCTTTCCATTTTCATTAAAGTGGCAACTCCCTGGGGAGTCAATAGAAGAATTTTGAACTGGGAACACCATGGACATGAACACGTTTATTCAAAACCATGAGTGCAGACTGAATTTCCGAAACATATACCAACCTCAGCATTACAGAACTGGGTTCAGCAATGAAAAGAAGCATGTCACCCACATGCATATATTCTAAGTCCGCCCTACCGTCCTCCAAAACAAAACCTGTATTCAAGGTGTCCCTTCACATACTGCATGCAAAGAGTTCTAGCACCAAAGCAAAAATCAGTGGGGAAAGGGGACAATCTAGCCTCGCCCCTTGCCTAAATTCAAATTGTAGAAAAAGGACTCCATTTACCCTGACCATGGCCACTGCACTGATACATAACAATGGCACCCAGAAAAAGAACCAGGGCCTTAACCCTTCCTCCACAAGGCTCTCAGCAGAAAGTGCCACTGAGTTGAGTCAAATGCCTTCACGAAGTCCAGGGACCAATAACCAGAAGCACATCTATCATAATTGATTGGTCCATGCAGTCCGAGAGCCTGAGAAGATTCAAACTTGTGAAACTATGTTTGTATAATGCCTGACTGCCCTGGATGTGCCAAAGATGCCATACAGGCATCCCAGGGACCTTGGTTGGATTTTAGACTTTATATTCTAGAGGTAAATGGGGCAACATGAAGGAAATAAACGTGGGCTTTTGTGGTCACTATGGGTCTTGTGGTCACTGTGGTTACTATAGCCTGAAGGCAACCCGCAGGAAATGCACCTTTGGTCTTCGCTCCTAAAAATGAGTCCAGCAGCCTGGGACCAAGGAGGCTAGTCGGGTGCTTAAAAAGCTTTACTGGAATACCATTATCACTTAGCATCTTACCCACCTACAACTGTCCAATAGCAGATTCAGTTTCTTCTATTGTAAGGTTTTCAGGCAACTGATGGGCCGAGTTAGATAATCCAGGGAAGACAAGTCCCCCAAGACACTTCTCCAAGAGGGAGAAATCAGTATCTGACATTGGTATAATTTCCCTTAGTAGCCTGCAAACTCCTGTGTTGCCTCTACGCTGACCATCAACTCCCTACCATCCATGTCTACAACCATCCCACCCACCTAGACACATCATTTGTCCCATGCAATCAATAGCCCACCTTGTTCTGAACCTGTACAGAGTCATCTGTACCCCTGTACTATGTGCCTTAGTTGTGAGAGTCGCCACTTCTTTATATTCAGCTTTTAAGCATTCCATCGCTCTTTTGTCGGATCCATCAGGTGGCAATCTATATCTTTCCTTGGCAAAAATGCCATTCTTGACACCTCTAATCCTCTAAGTCCACTGCCTTGTTTAATAGGGGACTTTAGACCGGGAAGCCCCATCCACAGTGACTACTGGTGGTTCAGGAATCAATGCACGCCTTGTGTGATGATGGCAAACGACTGCCCCATCACTTATATATGTATTGACCCTCCGTGCTGACCCCCTGCATAGACCCACGCACTGCAATGCCTCCCCATGCGCAATGGCACAGCTGCCCCTGCAACACGCCATTGCAGATTCAAAACAGGCCTGAAGCTACTCTTCGGAAGTTGGTGCTCCCACACGATAAACACTGCCTCTTTGCAGGAACAGACTCCACTGTTGAGGCTCTTTCAGTTTGTTTTCTTTGTTTTGATTTTTTTTTCTCCTCTCCCCTTTCACATACGCTTACACTGTTTTCAATGTATGTTGCAGCGGTGTTTTCCTACATCTGAAAGAAACAATCAAATAAATTTAAAAACAATAGGGGACTTCAGACATGGCTTGTTCTCTTACAATAATCTCTCGTTAAGTGATAGTGTACAGAGCCAAAATTCCCCTGAACTATTTGTGTCATCACCAATGGGAGGTGCTCAATCATTGACTGACCATTTAATTGCCTTGCTTTGAATTTCTGCATCCCACCATCACCTCTGCACCCACTAACAACCAATAATAGAGGGTCGTTTTCAGACATCCTCTGGCCATCAGTTCCACACTTTGGACATGCAGGGTATCAATGCAGGGACAAAGATATATCTCATTCTGGAAGGGTACCATGGGCACCCAAGTAAAAATGGTGGCAACTATCCTCACTATGTACCCGAAGCCAGTTTTCCCTCATCGCCATCGCCCAAGTAAAGGAAACTAGTTTTGCAGTTGCAGTGTCATGGCACTCAGTCCGCCTAACCTAGGAAGCGCCACACACATGACATCATTAAAGTTTCCCCCAATCGTATGTATGGTGTTTGGGTTGTCCATCAATAAGCTCCCCAGTTTCACCATCTCTTCACCCTAGAGTTTTAATGCAGCATATACACAGATCACAGCAATGTCTAAATACAGCCTACGACCAGTAACATAACAATATTCATCTTGAACCACCTCGGAGACACTAGAAATGGAATTATTTTACATGCCTAGATGGCCTCTTTTTTCGCACCTCTAGTTAAACCAACATGTGATAGAAGCAAATATTTCACCCTACCTACAGATTGACACTCATTGACACTCATTACTTAGAAAGTGAGTTTCTCTGAATAACAACTATTCAGGCTAGTAAGGAACTGTAAGATGACACTGTTTCCCCTTATCCCTCATATCATATACAGGCCGTGATCAGGCACCAAAAACATATGTACTTCGCCCATTTTACAGTCCCCTGTCATCCAATTGATCACTCTCTAAGCACACCACTTCATCACAATTCTAGTTTCTACCCAACTCCATGGGAACTCATTTGACAATGTAACCCCATCCCACAACTCCTCACAAGCCACTCCACACTTACACACATTGTCAATCATTACTCAGAAGGTAATGGACTAACATCAGAACAGTCCTATGTCTTGTGAGGAACAGAGAAACAATGCCAAAATATATCTCATCCCTCAATCCATTCATGTTCCATGATAAGGCACTCCAAGGTATATGGACAGATCCCCTATAGCCCCATCAGTCATTCTCCGAACACGCCATACCTTTGCTACTATCATCCATACTGAAGTCCTTTAAAGAGTCAGTGATTACGACAATGCAACTCCATTATACAACTCATCCCACCACACACTTCGAAACTGTAGGCTTAAAACTTTCCTCTACGCCAACGCACAAGGTGCCTATTGCCTCAACACTGTTCAGTTAAACTGTAAAACTTAGTAATATAAATACACACTAAGGAAGCCCCCATCAGTAGCAAGTAATGGTGTCTCAGGTAAGGCATACAGATTAGAGAACTCAGGACAGCAGTGGACCTCTAACATTCAGGTCATTATCCACACCCCATCTTGCAGTACCAACAAGGAGAGGACACGTTGCTCATGCTGCAGCACCTCCATTCTCATTGGTGTTTGAGAGGCCTGGTAGTGAGTCCTCCAATTATCAGGGGCCGCAGCTGCCAAGGCTCTGGACACCGCTCCTCCCTATTGAGTTGTGGAGTTTCAGTCCCTGTAGTCAAGTCTTCCCCCAGCAGGATGGTCGTCTCTCAGCTTTCCCCCTTGATCAAATTTGGCACACTTCCATCTAGTGGGAACCACTTGTTGAGCGTAGGTCCCTAGAATATTTCATGAAAAGAAAAAAACATCAATTGATGAAAGCAAAGCACTTTACTGAGGTCAGCCCACAAAGCTCATCTGCTCCCTTTAGAAGAACACAAGGGCTGGCACTCCACCCCTTTGCCTACTCTTCTCTGTCCCCACTGTAAATATTTGAGGTAAGTAGTTTCTTACCAGCCATGTACCATCACAAGTTCTATATGTTATTACACTACCACCAATGGTCAAATGTACTGTCCTACAGTCCTACAGGGTTTCTAATCACTGCAAACACCCGTCTCACATAAGCCCCTCAGTATTTCTTCAACCGCCATCTTATACTGGCCTGTGATAAAATCCTCCTTTCCTTCCTGTCATATTTCCTGCACGGTGAAGGCTGAGAAGCAGGAAATGGGCTGATGTTTCTTCGAGTCCCTGCCAGGTAGAGCCAAAGGCATCCTTTCTGCTATTAGTGCTGCGGAATAACAGCTGTTTCAACGGCTTTCAAGGTGCCTGAAGCTATCACGTTTGCCTGATTCTAAGGCAACTTTCCATAAACAATGACCTGCCCAGGTGGTTCCTCATCCCCCCACTGTTCACCTGTGACAGGCCCTGAAGCATACCAGCGACATGGAACATGCCTTTTACAAATTCTCTGATCCCTTAGCAGGCATTGGTAGTCTCTCGTTAAGAGTGTGTTTGCGAACGGCCTCTGTGATCCTCTGTTAAGGCATGAGTTATGACAGAGCTTTTAAACCCCATTGGAATAGAAGGTGCCCCCTCTTTGGCTCTCCTGAAAGATTCCCTCCCAGAAGACTGCGGAGTTCCCTTCCTGCTCTGGTGTTAACCCTCTACTTAGCGCTAGAAGCTGAAGCGAATTTGTGTTGGAACACACCAATGTATGTTATTTGGTCATTGTTCATTTGTAAATTATATATTTTATCTATGCAATTCAATATACAATTGCTACTTTTTGCGTGACACAAGCTGCCCTCTCTGGCCCGGGACACTTTATGTTTATTTGAGTTTTATATAGCGCTGGCTAGACCCGGAGGTATCAGAGCGCTTTACATAAGGTTCCACAGAATTACAAAATTACATCAGTTACAAGTTACAACAGTTACAGGAAAACATTTCAAGAGCGTCGGAAGACGAAATAAATGGAGCTTAGGAGGGTAAGGGGGTGGGGTAAAGGTATAGGAGGGAGAAAGGATGGAGATAGGATGGATGGAGAGACGAAGGAGAGTCTGCCCAAAGTCCGGCTGGGTAGGTGATGGCCGAGGGGGAAGTCCACAGCCCATCTCCTCTATAGCTATCAGGTAGCTCCACCGGGCATCAGTCAAGCAACTAGGTCTCAAAAAGAAAACAATTAGAGAGCAAAGAGGAGGGATAAATGGAGCGTAAAGGAGAAAGTGGGTGGAGTAAAGGGGTAGGAGGGAGAGTATGACGGAGAGACGAAGTAAGGTCTGCCCAATGTCCGGCTGGGTAGGTGACGGCCGAAGGGGTAGTCCACAGCCCATCTCCTCTATAGCTATCAAGTAGCTCACTGGGCATCAGCCAAAAAGCTAGGTCTCCACGGTCGATGGCCGCCGTATTTGCTCATCCAGTGAGGTCCCAAAAAGAATCAGGACCAAAACGGAGGCTCAATTGGCCCTAAGAAGTGATCCTGCGGGCAAGCAAAGCAGAGAAGTCCAAACCCAAAGGCAATCCAATACCGTTCCAAGATGGCCGCCGTCTTTGCTCAACTAGTGAGGAGGCTCGTGGAAATCCATCCTTTATTTTCATGGTTGGGTATCCATCCTTTATTGACATGGTTGGATAGGGGAGACCATTTTGGAAAAGATTTCTATCGATGACAGGGGGGGAAGGTACCAACAAAATGGAGCGCCATGAACACAGAGCCCCAACTGGACAGATGAAAGGGCTCAACAGGTCTCAGGACATAGAGACCCCACGTTGCGCCTCCAGCCAATGACAGAACACGAGAAGCAGATCGGAGGGGGCACTCTTCAGGAACACAAGGGCCCCCCCTCCTCGGGTCTCAAGTGGGAGACCAGCCGGTCTGTAGGCTCGTGGAGAAGGAAGGCAGGCTACGGGCGTTCTCCACCCACTCCTGGGGCCTAGGGGGAATCTGCTGTCGATCCCTTGCGCCTCACGGGGGCCCTCAACTCCGGCTTCCTGCAGGGTTCCAGCCAGCGATCGCGCAGGGCCTAAGCATCAAGGCAACCCGCGATGTACACGGCACAGCGGGCATCCTCCTGCAGCTCCTGATGAACAGGGGGAGCCTGCGGTGGGAGATGGCGCGGTCACAGAGGACACTGTACCAGATTAGGAAGGATTGTACCCCTGCCTGTGAGACCCTCTGACAGTTTTCACCTCCTCGTGCAGGATTTTTGTGTTTTCTTCATCTATCGTCTCTTACAAAAGTGAGGGGAAGTGTATCAGTTTGTTTGAGACTATGTGTGATGTAAATCCCCCTCCTTCAGATCAGATTCAAGGGGGGCCGCAGTGGTCTAGATTGCCAGTCTCTAGTGCTGTACTCCTCATTAACGATGGTGTCTCCGAGATCACGGAAAGGGAAAGTTATTTGTTTGATTCAGGTAATTGTGGGCAGACGTGCATGCTAACTGAGGACTTCCAGCAAAGACTTCGGAACGAGCCAAGACTTCGTGATTGACAGGTGGCAGGTCTAACCCACATGCCTACTGTCTTCCCAGGAAGAGGCCTGTGGTTCTCCAGTTGGACCCTCCTAGGCGTAAGCTCCCCCTTCTACATTTTGGTTCCTCTAAGAGTGACACTGTTCCTAGAATTTTGCCATGGAAAAAACGCTAACACCTGCCGCCTACTCTGGATTTTGGATGAGTTCTCGATTCAATAACCCTATAGCACACGGTAGAAAAAGTGTATTTGTCTCATTCTGGAAGGGTACCATGGGCACCCAAGTAAAAATGGTGGCAACTATCCTCACTATGTACCCGAAGCCAGTTTTCCCTCATCGCCATCGCCCAAGTAAAGGAAACTAGTTTTGCAGCTGCAGTGTCATGGCACTCAGTCCGCCTAACCTAGGAAGCTCCACACACATAACATCATTAAAGTTTCCCCCAATCGTATGTATGGTGTTTGGGTTGTCCATCAATAAGCTCCCCAGGGAAGGGAAGGTGACTTTCTGTCACCTTCCCTTTGTCCAAGCCCCAGTGGTGGGCATTTTGTCACATCTACATCTCTCTTACTTTGTATGTGGACATTTGTGTGCAACAAAAGATCTATTTTATGTCAATACTTTGTCTCCTGCCCCTTTTTTGTATTGTATGTGACTTAAAATGTGTAGATTTCTCAGAGGTTGTACGTGTGTCCCCTAAAATGCCCTCTCAGTTGTCTATGTCTACCTGGAGCCTCTAAAGTCTACAGGGTGTGAAGATGCCGGGGAAGTAATGTCGGAACCAGAAGCCCCTGCAGAGCTGGAGCTCCAAAGCCCTCCAATGCCCCTGGTCCACCAGAGAGGTGTGTATATGTGAGCCAGCCAAAGTGAAATTCAAGGGGTCCTACACCAACCTTTGCAGGCAAGCCTATTCTGCTCGGCTCCAATAGAATACTCCCAAGCTTCTTCTATTTTATCTTGCTAGGGGTAGGATTGTGTATGCTTTAAAAGTCTCGTGTGTTATTACGTTTCATATCTGCTGTGCTTTTGAACGTCTTAAATTTGCCATCCCACAATGAAGTAATCCATCTCAAATTTCCGTAACCAGGTAAGTCCACTGGATTTAAGTCTTTTGTGAACTGGATAGGACACAACATGTTACAGTCACTTTCAACATATTTTTTTACGTTATTTTTATAACGTTTCTTTGCCTATAACAAAACTCCAGTACAAGAATACGTGGAATGTATACTTGTAGTATGAGGCCCAGATCCTCAGATCTGTAAATACCGTTATCACAGCTGCGTTAGCTGTATGGGTCACTCTCTGCCAATCTCAGTGCTTGGCAGCTCCTCTGTGTGAGATTAATGCACTCCAAGTGTTCCTGATTTATCCAACTAGCCCATTTAGGAGGCATGCATATCGATCTCACCGGTCAATATGAGCAGTCATCACACACTGCATGGGCAGAAAATATTATGGACTAGTAAAGGCCTCAGTATTTTCTCATTCCTCACCTCACCTCCCCTCTCGCTGCAGAGGCTTTAAAGCCTTTTCCCTGGCCTGTATACCCTTCCCACTGAATAAGTCCTACCTCTTCTGTCATTGGAAACTTTTTAGAACATGGTTGATGCAAGTGGAAGAAGGATTTCCAGCATTTGTGCAGGCATCACCCCTTAACAGGGATATCGATGTAAAATACACAAGAATGTCCATGTGCCACCCATGGAATGCCTACCTGACACAAAGTAACACAAGGCAGCGCAGTTCAAATAAACATTTGCGTTGCTTTGTAAATACCACAAAGGTTTTTGCATCAGGTCTGCATCAAAAAAGGGACGCAAACCTGATGCAAGATCTTTGAAGGCTGGCCCCAGATAGCTTTCTGCAACCCTAAAGCAGATGGTGATGAAGGAAATGTCCTGAAAGTCCTGATTCCACCAACATCATATATGTATAGGCTTCCATACTGGGTGTGGCTTGTTTTTTCCCTTACATAATGTCAATAAATTGTGCCATAAATGAATCACTGGATTTGGTAACATTCTCATTTTGTGACACCTATAGGAAAATTGTAAACCCTATGTGGTTCATAATTATCGCATCCAAAGAAATCTATTGTGATAAATGCACATCCCTATTCCTGAGAAATTGTCCAAGAGAGCTCGAAGAATTTTTTTTTTTTAACATTTATTTTTACAAATTGTCCGTTCATTTCTCCCTTCCCTCCAGCGTAACATTTCACTAGGTAAGGGGCACCATGTGTGAGTTCCTTCGGTCTTCTAGGTGTTGGGTCCCCATCAACATGTGGGGGGAGGGGGTTCCGTCAGTGCAGGTTGCCCACTGGAGTGGTGCTGGCTGTTTTCAAAAAGCCATTAGGGTGAAATGCTGATTTATGCCTCTGAGCCCTGGAAAGGGCGCTCCCCATGCCTGAACGTCGGGCAACTCCATCTTCTGGAACATCAGAAGCTGCCACCCTGGTTTAGAGAGGTGGGCGAATGGGAGATCTGGCATTTTTTGGTGGATGGCCCATTACGGAACAGCCCTATGTGACCCTTAATGCTGCCTGTTTGCTTTGGGGACGCTCAATGTGAAGTAAAGATCTATTGTGCATGGACCTATCTAAGGACAAGCACATTAGGTTTATATCTAGAAGGTAAGGACCTTGGCCACCCATTTACATTCAGTGTCAATATTATTTGCGTTGATCCTTATTCTTCCTTTCATTGGCGCTGCAAGGATATACTGTTATCATTTATGAAAGGTTTCATTTAAGTTCCAGGCTGCCTCTCGGTGCATGGCCAGGCCTAAGGTAACACCAGTCCAGTCAAGAAAGGCTGCATTTATTTTGGGTCTTAAGTGCCAAAGGGCTGTTATGACAATGGATCATGCATTATGTGGAGGACACACATATGGTTTAATTGTAAGAGGGCCCTGCAGAGGTCTAGAAGGGCAGAATCCAGGCTACAGTTACAAGATAACACTGACAGGTAATTGGTTAATTTAGATCACATGTATGTACATGCATCTTAACTTAAAATCCTAACATTCTGAAATGGATCAGCCATAGTGAAATTAAGTTGTGCATCACTGTTTTCAAGTGACGCCACCAACTTTTGGAATGTTGGGGCTTTTGCAATATGGTGACTAGAATCCTGGGTAAGAGGTGTAGGGTGCCGCATGGTGACTTAAATCTCGAGTTTCCTCGTCCCAGGATGTTCCAGAATGTCTTAGGGCACGTGAAAGGGTCAATATTGATGGAGAGGCTTTTCGTTTTTTCTGAGTAGCTGCCTATTCCCAGTTTCCGTGTGACCTTTAGATAGGGGTTAGGCCAAAACAATATTGAAGGAGTAGCAGAGTTCGAGTAAAAATGAGAAGTCACAGACACCCAGAGAGCATCTAGGAAGCGAAGCAGGCCCGTCCTCTCTGTCAAGTCCAATGAGCAAGACATATCCCTCCTGTGTCATTGTTGCTTGTAGACCAAATATTTTCCCTCACTTCTTGTGCAGACACTGTCTTGATTGGATGTGCTCTTACCTTCCTTTGTATCTCTAATCAGGTTTCTTTTGGTTAGCTTGTCTTTATATGCTTAAGTAAGCAGCCACTGTGACCAGGAAGAGGAGGCTGCAGTGCTCTAGCTCCATTATTGTAGTTTAAAGCAGATCTCCAGAGCGTGGACTGCATCCCTAGATCAACTCCTACGCCTCGGCAGACCAGGGTATGCGCGTGCCGCACGAGCGCATGCCAGGGTGGATCAGAATGGAAATGATGGTTTACAACTTCTGAGAGGACAAAAAGACTAAAGAGTGTCCCACAGACCACGTCTGTTGCCCACGGGCCCCGGCCCTGGTGTTGGCAGTGACACAGATGGAGAGATGAGGGTGGGTCCCTCTGCATCCATTGAAGCCACTACTTTTACCATTTGCAGTGGAAGAGTGGTGGGCAAACTAAGTGCACATGATTGTCTCGGGCTGGCCAAACAGTCATGCACAGTTTGCATGTTCTCCACCCAGGCTGCATTACAGCCTGGGTAGAGAACATGCCCAGGCTCCCATTCCCTGACTGAGCACCGAACCACGGCGCTCAGACCAATCCCAACGCTGCATTGCAGCATTGTGAATGGTCAGGGGAGCCTGGGTGCTTCCTGTTCCGAGAGACGGAGAAGGGACGCAGTGATAAGGTATGTTTTTTACATTTTTTAACACCCTCTTACCCCCCCCGCATCGCCACCCCTGATCCATGCCGGCCACCACTGACCATTTGTAAAGCCTTCCAAAGCACCATGAAGGGTTCCATCTGTCTACATCAGCAACACTACTGTAGGGGAGATGAAAGAGCATTAAGGGAGACAGGTTAGGAGCTGGGATTCTCGTGTGACAGCTGCCCCTCAGTCGTCCGCCCTCTGTACAGTTCTTTGGATTGCTTCCATTTTCATGCCCAGCTCTGACATCCACCGTTTCACAGGCCTGTCTAGTTCTAGGATGTTTGCTATGCTATGTTTTACACACCACTATGTTTTGACTACTAGAAATCACCACTGAGGCTGTAGCTCTTATGATGCTTCCCCAGGGGCACTGAGGGAAGTCAAGGAGGTCCTAGAATAGACCTTCGGGTATCCTGAGGTTACAACTGCAGATGGCAGTGGATTGGGGTGTGGCTAAAGTGGATGGTAGGCCACAGGTACTTGGAAATGGCGAGTGCTGAGATATCGTTTTTGGTTGGTGAAAGTGGAGCATAGACGAGTGGCAGCAGGATGGGAGGACGGTTTCATATCTATCCTCCCACTCTGCCTTGGTCATTGCTGCCCCTTCTGTCCCAGCCCCGAAGACCCCCAAGGATCTCAAAATGATGCACACCTTCCATCTGCTTGACACAGAAAGGATGAGTGAAGAGCGGAGCTTGGGTCTGAAAGTGGTCAGAAGAACACCGTAAAAAGGCATGGTAAGGAATGATCTGAAAAGCATAGGGACCTGCTCCATTGACCCATCCTGTCAAAACCATCCAGAATCAAGTTCATGATTAAGAGACCAGACAGTAATCTCAGGAAAAAAACGGAACTAGGTGAGGAACCTCAGAACTTCATCAGGCCCTTGGAAAAGGACTCATTTGTCGCTCTCCAAGCCAAAGTCTAAGCATTGCCTAAAGAAGCACTCATGCAATGGAACAAGAGCAATGTGTATTATTGTCCAGTGAAGAGTCTCTTCTCCATACACAGCTGACGTCCTCGTGCTTTCGAGCGTGGTGCCTCTTGGCTTCCACAGATTCTCTTCGCTCCTGTCACCATCCCACGCTAGAATACTTGCTGCATGTGTATTTTGGACCGTTTTTCGCTTTTTAATTTCCTTCTATGTTCTCCCCTCTCCCCCCCCCGAGCCTATTCTATCTACACCCCCCCTTCCCATTCTTACCATTGCATTTGTACCCTCTGATGTTTTAAAACCTGCCTCCATTTGAGTTCCTCTCGGTTTCTTCCCAAGACGTGGGTGTGTGTCAGTAATGGGTCATTATACGTGTGCCTGTACAGCCATTTTGAAGGGCGCAACGCCAGCTGCATTACAATTATTACACTTGTCCTAACGGAACCTTAGATTCTATGCTTTTAACACCCTTCTCTTGCTAAAGCACAGTTCTGTCCAATGCAAGAAACTTGGGGGCATATTTGCAACAAGCAGCGATAATTATCGCTGACCTTGTATACCGCATTTTTTTCTATCGCTGGAATATTTCGCCAGACTAGCGTTGTATTAACAACGTTTAGCGCCATGGCGATGTATATTCCAGCGATAGCGCCCTTTTCCATGGAACATCGCTGGTTTTCCAGCGATGTTCCATGTAAAACGACGATATACTTGATGATACGACCCTGTGGTCGTATCACATGAATCCACCTCCCATGTTAAGTATGCCTTAGTCAGGAATTTAACAGTTAAGGGGCATATCTACAAGGGCTGGCGATAATTATCGCTCAGCGCTCTTAGCGTGAGGATAATTATCGCCGGCCAACTCTGAATTTTATCGCGGAGATAGCGTGCTATCAGCAACGCTTATCTCCAAAGCGATAAAATTCAGAGCGCAAGCTGCCAACTGTGCGATTATCGCTGGAAATCCAGCGATAATCGCACAACTTTGCCGATAGCTTGCTGATAGGGCAAGACATACTTAGCCATGATATCCACCTTCCATAGGATATCATGGCTAAGTCAGTCTTGAAGCAGGCGTTAGGAAAGTAGCGATAACTGAGGTTATCGCTACTTTTCTTGTCGCTATGCTTCTTTGCCTGAGGCTTGATAATAGGAGAAATGTCGCTTAGCGATATTTCTCCCGTTATCCTGGGAGGAACGCCCACTTTGCATCTCATTAGAGATGCAGAGCTGGGCGATAAGGAAAGAGCGATGTAGCATGGATTCACGCGTTAGCGTGTCCTTGCTAATAGGGCGATAAAATTATCGCCGCTTTTCGTCCGAAAACGGACGCTAAAGCGGCGATAATTTTATCGCCATCCCTTGTAGATATGCCCCTAAATTCCTGCGTTAAGGCATACTTAACGCGATTAAAATAATCGCTTCCCCGCATTGTAAATATCGCGAAGCTGCCTTCGCGATATTTACCCATATTGTTTCCACAGACACGCCTACTTTGCATCTCATTAGCGATGCGAAGTTAGGCGTGCTGGAAACGGGAGCAAAATCAGCAAAACACGCGATAGCGTGTCTTTGCTGATAAGGCGATATTATTATCGCCGCTTTTCGGCCGAAAACGGCCGCAAAAGCGGCGATAATTTTTTATCGCCGCATTGTTAATATGCCCCGTAGCATCCTTGTTCCAAACTGTCTGATTATAAGGATAAGCAGGGGGTTCAGGGTTTGTCGGGTCCTGCTTGTCTGGGCCTGGTAGAGAGCGGCTGCCATGAGGTGAAATGTCATCTATGACCTCATCATCCCATCCTAACTTTAAAGCAGTGAGCAAGACAGGAATTAGAGAGAGTGGGCAATGAACACTGGTATCCGCTATGGACTCGAAGTGGCTCAGGCCTTGAGTAGTTTTGAATGGAGCCGCTAAATATTACGGAGAAGCGAACGGGTACAGTGGGCGTGTGTTTGGGTCTGGGTGTGAGATCGCGAAGCAGGTGCTAACAACCTTACCACCCACAAGCTGCAGGCCACAAATACCTGTTAATTCATTTTCTATTGTGTGGCCTTGCCTTCAGCTCGGCCCATAATTGTTACTGCACAGTACTTAAATAGAGAATGAAATAGAAAACTATTATTATCTGTGGAGAGTCAGAAAGAGGGAGGCAGATTCAAGAGGATTCCTATTTAGGTTTGGTTTAACCAAGACTTTTTACTTTTCTAAAATATGTATGTATGTATGTATATGTATGTGTGTATATATATATATTGTGCACCATTTATATATATATATATATTGATCGAATATGCTAATGTAATGGATTTCGTTTTTTACCTGCGGCTTGAATATAATTGTAGTAACTATTGGACTTTGGTTTATTTACAGATTAAAATTTATTTGAACTTCAAAACTGCTGAAAAACGCTGTATTAAAGCGAAAAGAACCTAAATGGTTTATTAACAGCTGGGAGTGAAAAACAAGCAAGTATTTTGTCTAGCTGTACATAAACTGTGTATTTCGAGTGAATAAAGATGGCGATTACCTTTGATTGAAAAAGGCTGTCTAAGCCGAAACGCGTCTCAAAATAACATGATCACAGTATGGCCTCAAGAATAAAAAGATGGATTTCACACCTATATATATATATATATATATATATATATATATATATATATATATATATATATATATATATATATATATATATATATATATATATATATATCGTGGTCGCCGTCGTCACTCCAAATCCACTCTGAGATACACGGACACGGACCACTTATGGGTGAAAGTTTACTGCTTTATTCTGCCGCCATTACGCGTTTCGACTCCTCAAGAGCCTTGATCACATTACATATATATATATATATATATATACGAAGCCTCGTCAGGGGTAGTAACCGATATAGAAATGCAATACGATATATATATAATATACTTAAATGGGCTTTAAGCCAGCCCTCTACATCCATTGGTCTGTTGTTGTGTCATTCAAATTTTCTTCCACCTACTACAGCATGGGCAATGGGTCAGCCAACTTCAGCCGTTGGCCAACTTTACTGTAAGTGAAAGTAGTGTTCTCTCTCACAAGGATAACATCTGCACATGAAGTAGTTCCCTTCAGTGCTTGGGACTATCTGGCAATCCAAGCTTTTTGAGACCAAAAAAATAGTTTTGCTTTTAGCCAGGGTCTTTTTTTCTATATTGGCGAGGGCCTCGCAGCTCCCCAAGCAAAAAGGTTTTAGAAAAACCATAACAGAACAAAACAAGCACTGGTACAGTGCATAGGCAGGCATCCGAAGTCAGACCTATTGGCTTTGCCAATGCATAGTAGGTCTGGATTTTGACAGTGCAGTATTTAAACAGACCTGTTGAATGAATGAATGGGAAGATTTCTAGAGCTCATGGCTACTCCGAGGAGTGCCCCAGCGTGGAGTGGATTGTGAGAGAGCACAGGAGGTCGAATTAGAGAGTGAAAACCAGGTCTTGAGTTGCTTTCTGAAATGCCTCTCACTTTCAGATTGACGTAATTCTGCAGGCAAGATATTGCAGGTTTGGGGGCCCAGAAGGATCTGCCTCCAGTTTTTGCCTGTCTGACCCTCAAACTTTAGAAAGATGGCCATCGAAAAAGTGCAGACTTCTGTAGGGAGTGTAGTGTTGAATCCTGGAAGATAGGTATTCACGTTCAGAATGGTTCAAAGCTCTGTGCATGAGGATCAGGGTCTGACACAGAATGCTTTTTTAACAGGAAGACTGTGCAGGTTCTTCAAGTGTGAAGAGATCGAAGCTTGTCTAGGTAGCTTAAGAACCAGATAGGCTGCTGCCTTCTGGACAGTTTGTAGTTTCCTCAACAGGTATTGTGGAAGACTAGCAGAAAGGGCATTGGCATAGTCCAGTGTGGACACAATCAAGGAGAAGGGTATGACCATACGTGGGTCCCTTGCTCACTATGCCGCTGGATTCAAGCTAGCCTGGCTGATGAGGGGTGATTTTCCGAAACTGGTCCCAGGATGCTTGTTTTACGGTCCAGGATGACCTGGCCTGGTAGTTTGGACTGGACTGTTCTCATGGGGAGCAGGGTCAAGACTGATTTGAATATGACTGGGTCCAAACTGGGGTGGCACAGTGAGCAAAAAAACGATGTATTTAACCCAGATCTGTGACTGGGGGTGAACGTTTGCCAATGTTCAGCATTCTTTCCCTCATCTTTTTGTGTTGGACACAAACAAGGCCAGGATCACTGTTATCCTCACAGGCAAGGAGAGGATCTGCAGGAATTTTTTAGCTGTTCGCATAAGACCAAAACACGTGCCAACTACTGTGTTGATTTGATTTTGTAGAGTCAGCTGTTTATCAAACTTGACTGCAGGTTTTTTACTGCATCTGCTTGCACGTTTGGCGGGGCATCCTACCAGTGATCTTGCAGCTTGAGAGTGAAATTATACCCAAAGCCTCTCTCTTAGCGGTGTTGCATTTGCACTGATTAGTACCCATCCACTGACATACAGCTGATAGGTAGGGTTTAATGGCGTCTTGGGCGATTGGCTCACTTTTTAAAAAAGAAATCAGTAGCTAAGTGTCGCTGGCGTAGTACATCATCTTGGCCCTAAAAGACTCGACCAATGCCGCTAAAGGGGTCATATAGATGTTAAACATGTTGGGGTAAGGACCGAGCCCTGGGGCACTCCCACCAAGACGCTGCTCTTACCCGACAAAAAAGGTGGCATCCAAACTCTTGGGTGTCTGTCTTCAAGGAAGGATTTCAGCCACTTCAGCGATGTGCCCCTGATGCCTATGTCATGAAGACGGGCAAGCAGCCTGGAGTGTGGACCATGTTAAAAGCAGCGGATAGGTCCAGCAGTACCAGGACTGCTTTTCCAGCTGCATCTAAAGTGCAAATAATCACTTCGGAAATTTCCAGAAGTGCTATCCCTGTACTGAATTTTGAACTAAATCCTGACTGACTTGGGTGGAGGAGCCCGTTGGACCGTATGTAGTTGGATAGCTGCCGATTCACAAACGTCTGCACAATTTTAGATGAGGTTGGCTGCAAGGACTATAGTCTATAGTTACTTGGAATATTGGGGTCTGTATTCGTTTTTTGGGAAGAGGCAGAATCTTGGCCTGTTTCCAGTTAGAAGAGACCATCCTGGATGACAGAGACTTATTCAGTAGGGATTTCAACACCGGCTCGATGATATCCACTCCCTGCGCTAGAACAAAAGGGGGGCAGGGGTCGAAAGGTGAGCCTGACCTGAGATTTAAAATGCCAAGTCTCGAATCCTCTGTCGAGGATCAAAAGAGTAGAGCATGCAGGTGATGATGTCAGGGGAGAAGGTCCAATGACTAAGAAACCTATTGTGGTTAGGCTATTTTGAATTTCCGCAATTTTGTTCTTGAAAAAGTAGGCCAGTTATTCGCACCACTTGGCCGAGGGATCTTTGCTGTGGTGGCATGCTACCGGATCAAGGAATTTATTTACTATCTTAAATATTTCTGTTGGCTTGTTGGCTGCCTTATCAATCTTTCCCTCGTAAAATTTCTTTTTATTGGAATTAGTTAGCCTAGAATAGTTTTTGAGTGCTGACTTGGATTTTGCTTTATTCTCCAAGCTATTGTCGGGCACGCTACCATAGCAGCATCTGGGCAAAGCGGTCTCTTTAATGGGTGGAGTGCGCAGCCTTTAAGACTGGGGCTGCACCAAGAATGACTACTCATCGTTCCCGAAACATGCCTTCCTTATCTGCTGTCGGCGTCCTGCTCCAGCCACCCTTCACCTCGGTGTTGGCGTCCTTCTCGAGCAACCCTTTCACCTCGGCTTCAGTTGTTTGAACGTCCTGTTTCCTGTGGAGCCTCCGTGTTCCTGTTTCCTCTGTTTGACCGTCGGGTTTGTCGCAGATCGTCAGGTCTGCCGCACTTCGGATTTCGTCTCAGCTGCTGAACCTGAAAGAACAAAAGAAAGTTTTCAAAAGCTCAATACAATACAATTGGGTAACACGCTCTGCGCTAGTACTATTTCTTTTGGAAACGTAGCTGATGAATTCTTGAGAAACCGGTTAAATGAAAATTAATTGATGTTTTCTTCACAGTGCAGTGATCTTAAATATATTAAAATAAGAGGGAAATGAACAATATTATCATAAATGTTTTGGACAAGATTGTGCAAAGAATCTGGGTGGAATTAACTTCACATTGAAAGTATTCATGATACTGGGTTTGAACATTCAGTTTGATGTGCCACATAAGGCTAATTATTTGGTTCTACTTGTTTGTGTAGAGTTCCTTAATTTTATTTTTGGAAGAAGCATTATGTTATGAGGAGAAAAATGAGCATCTTGCAAAACGTGTAAGCAAGAAGTCACTAAAGAACACATATAGGTGTGAGTTAGAGAGAGAGAGACTAGATCTATACCTTAATCACATAGGTGAGAAAGATTGTTGTCCAATCAGGATTCACATTGTAGTTACTTTCCTTTCATTATAATAGTAGCAGGAGCATACTTAGAACATCAATATACCTGACACAGGAGGAAGGGACGTCAGGTAACTAGAACAGGGTTTTATTTGATAGTAAGCGGCTTCCACTTGTGATCACTCAGTATTAAAACACTGTTCTTATTTTGTAGAAGCAAGAAGTCAAGACAATATCGAAGCCTAGAAGTGATATCCTGACATCCACCAATTCACGTCCCTTCATCCCCTGGGGTCGGGTGGGGTCCTTACGACAGGATCCGCTTTATCTATAGGGACGTTGGGAATTTCCAGCTTATCCATTTCACTTCTGCGAATAAATTCTGGTAAGAGTCTGACAGCTATAGATAGTATGCCAAGCTCTTTCGGCCTTTTTACACTTTTTTTCACATGTCCAAGGGTTTAGTTAAACCAGGGGCGAGAGAGCTTGGAACGCCCTGCTATGTGTCTAGGAAGGGGGGGTCTCACTGTTCCACAGAGGACCAAACCCAATTATCAACCATTTGAATATCTGACTCAAGTAGATCAGAGAAGCTTGGTGTCCTGTTTTCCAGGGTTTTTAACAAGCTATCCTGGGAGATCCTGGAAAAATGTGTTGAGATTTTTCTAGAGTGGAGGAGGAGGTTTCAGGACTTCCATGAGAGGCCAGCTGCCAACCGAAATGGATTAGGTAAAGGTCAGTCCATGGAAGAGGGAGTGGGGGGTCAGAAATGCTTAGGTTCTTTTTGGAGAAAATCAAATAAATAATATTTCCCCCAATATGCATGTGGTTAGCGACCGTTTGAAAGAGGCCAAGAGGAAACATAATGTCAATGAGGCTGAGAGTGTCTCTGTCAAAGGTGAGTTCCAGTGGATATTAAAGTCGCCAAGTATGATACAGTGTGAAAAGCATAATAGAACCTGTGACACATTTTCATTGAGGGAATTAAGGAATGGGCCAGCCGGGCCCGGAGGCCTGTAAATCAGAAGGCCCCCAACTGACTGTTGGGCATTCAGTGCTGGGCAGAAGCCAAAGGCTTCAGCCTCTAATAGGTCGTTGGCCGTAAAAATAGTGCACAAATATATGTCCTAAAAATAATGGCAATACCTCGTTGTTGGAAAGTGGATTATTGGTAGGGGCTTATGTAGATCGGCCACTGGCAGTAAGGCCACTAACACAGTATAGGGCTCAGAATAGGTCTTAGAAAATTATTCCCAGGCTCAACCCTTGGTAGCTTGGCTGTGAGCAGGCAGGCTTAACTTCAAAGACAGGTATGTAAAGCATTTAAAAACACCAATTCAGTAAATAATTAAGAGACAACACACAATAAAAATCCAACACCAATTTACAGAAATAGGAAATATTTTTATCTTTAAAATGACACCAAAACGGCAAAAATCCAATGTAGGGAACCGGAGATATAAATTTTCAAATATTTAGCATTATCTAGCACATAGAAACCTATAGTGCCTTATCGGGACATCTGGTCAGGATAGACCGGGTCAAAGTCGAACTTTCAGGCCGACCGCGATGGAGCCCTGGGCGGCTACCCCTCGTGGTAGGTCTTGAACAAAGTTTTTACCTTCTGACTTAGAAACTTTTCTGGGGCTTTTCTTCCCGGGGTCTCTCGAAGCTCTCAACCAGTCCGGATTCGGTGAGGGTTCGCCGGATTGCCTTGCGACGAGCTCCCGGTCTAACTTATGGAAGTCCAACCTCTGGAGCGTTCCAGCGGGACGAACCAAGGATCCAGGCCCAATCACGGTTGAAGGCAGGCGGCTTGGCTTTCGCAGTTGCTCCCGGTCACCTTTTCTTCATTTGGGCTTAGAAACCTTTACGGAGCTTTTTCTCGCAGGGTCCCTCAATGCTCTTCACCAGGCCGGATTCGGTGACGGTTCGCCGGCCTCGGATTTCGCCTACTCCCGGTCAAACTCTGGAAGTAGGACTTGCAGAGCCTTTCAGCGGGATAAACCTGGCCGGCAGGCCAACTCGCGGTTGAAAGCAGGCGGCTTGGCTGACCAGGTTGAGTCGGTCCACTTATGGAGCTTTTTTCCAAAGTTGCTCCAAACTTCTGGAACTTCTTCCTGAAGTTCCCCACAGGGTTCCAAAGTGTCTCAAACTCACCCCAAGGGTCTGGAATTTCCAAGATGGTCCTTGAAAGTTGAGGACTTCAGTTCCCACAATCCACTTGGACAAAACCCTTACAGATCCACTGGTAGTTCTCCAGGTTGAGGATTCTTGGTGGTGATGTTCCAGTTGAGCTCTGTTAACCTGTAGCTTGCAGGGAGTCCACTCTTTAGTCCTTTTACAGCAAGGTAATCCACAGGCTGTAGTTTCAGATGGTGCAGAAGGTGCAATCATCAGAGTGCAGGCCTTAGGAAATGCACATCAAACTTCTCAGCATGGCCGGTCTTGCTTACTTAGGTTTCAAGCAGCAGATCTGAGAGGCTCTGCCCTTCTCAGATACTTATTCCAATTTCTCTGGGTCAAGCAGGAGGTCACTCCTGTCCAATGGGGTGCAGGGTACCACCCAAAGGTATGATCACTTCCTGCAGTGTGGCACTATTTTGTCCCAGAGTGCACCAATTCTTCCAAATTCATAATGGCTGATTTTCCAGCAGGGAGAGAAGAGCTGGCTAAACACACCCCCTAGGATGGCTATTCTCCATAGTCTCTCCCCCTTGCATCTGCTCATTCCTTCCTTAAGCCTAGCATCTGGCTGGGTTCAAAAGAGTAGAGTTGTAAATGACACTGGTGTCTTCCCCTTCCCTTAAAGTCCATGGTTTACGACTCCTCCCTCCTGCTCTGGCATTCCTGTGTAACAGAACACTGCCCTACCAGCAGAGCTGGTTAACTCCAGGGGCTCTTTATCACCTCTTCAAAGAAGCCTGGCTAATCCACTTAAATCTGACCAATCAGGACAGACCACTGGAAGGCTGAATCTGGGCTTGCAAAAAAGAAAGTCTTATAACTTTTTGTCTGTTTTAGGAGAAATTTAACAATATCATATTGTTGGATTTATTAATACCATTCTGGGAAGTCTTTGAATGGTATTTTTAGCCTTCTCCTATCAAGAGTTAGCAGTTAATAACTTCTTGCCATGTTAACCTAGGTGGCATGGGATTTGCAATGGGAAAAATGACTTGGGCCATTTTTCCAGCACCAGGGCTTATAAAACATATTTTATAAGTACTCTGCATATTTATACAGGCCCCCCACCCCTGGATCACCTAGGGGAGACTTTAGGGGTTCTGGATATGTAAAAATATTGCAGATCCTCCCTTCACAGTGCTCCTAGCACCAAAGTCGATTTTGGGCAGCACTCTATTACAATGTGGGGAGTGAAAGGTGCAATTTCACTTAACTCAAGGCATATAAAACTCATTTTATAAGAGTCCTCCTTATAAATACCTGATTCCCCACCCCTGGGACACCTAGGGGAGACCCTGGGGGTACCTAATATGTCCAAACATTGTAGGTTATCCATTTTTTAGTGCCCCAAACACCAAAGTCGAATTTGGGCACAATTTGCTTTTTAAAAGCAGTCCTGCAGCACAGAGTCACTTTTAAACTGACCTCAGGCTTCAGCAGTGCACACATGCAAGTGCAGAAAGGGCTGCTGGCCTCTAAACTGCCATGCCCTAATATATACTAGGGACTAATAGGTAGTTTCAATCCCACTGCCCTATTATGTACTAGGGCCGTGGAACTCATAGTACGGTCCGCGGCCCGGCAGGCCTTACTTGCAGGTAATATACCCATGGACCATCCAGCTGATCGCGATATTACCGCGAAATTAGTCAAGGAGTGCGATGGCTGCAATTAAATGCGGATGCTGCAGAAAAAAATGTGTTTGTTCCCGCTCAGTAGTGCATCTAAGCCTGCCCAAGCAGATGTTATCTTTTTATTACAGAAAGAAGTTAAAGCAAAGTGAAAATGACTCGGATAGTAAACAAACAGAATATTTTGTGGTGTGGAATGCCTAATAATTATTAGAAAGCATGTCTGCTTTGTGCAAGTGATTCAGTTTTTGTTTTCTTTACTGAAAACGCTCTGTATCAACGTGATTGTACTGGTGAAAGGATACAGGTTAATGTTGCAAAGTTTGTGAAGAATATTTTCCTTACAAATATAATACTTTTTATAAAGTAAAAGAAATAGTGACATGAAAAGGAAATGCATAATTTCAGAATATTTTATTATGAGATAGTATAATTTTTTCTTTAGGATGCATTTCCCTGAGTTAATGTACAACCTACCAAGATGGTCTGCTTTCCAAACGCTCTGTGGCCACATCACTGGCACATGCCATTGACTCGCTAGATGGACTTTGCTCTACTTTGACACACTGTGGCTGCTGGAGGAGCACTGAGGAGAAAGCGCATGGCATTTCAACCAAGCAAACTGTGTGACATTGTCACTTTTCCACATAGGGGTGGGAGAGAGTCAGGAGAGTGTTGACAGGAGAGCATCCCAGAGAATAGAGAGAAAAGACCAGTTGAGAATAATCGCTTCAGCCAGGAACTTGAAAACAAAGTGTAATCACAAACAAGCCCATTTATTCAAGTTTTTTAAAATGTATAAATGTTTTTATTAAAGTTTTGTGATATATAAACGCAATAATAATTTAAAAAATATGAAGATGTCTTGCTACTTCATAACCGAGGGCAGTTCCCTCCACCGACCCCCTCATTAACGCACCGCTGTCTGCCATGAAGCTAGTATTGGAGCGGTGGAGGCTCTACATTGTAGTGTAAGTGTCAGTTTGGCCAGTAAGAGGGCTAACCCAGTAAAACGAGTGTGCACTGAGTGTTTCTCCTTGTGCTTAAAAATACAGTGTCTAACAAAGTTTTGAAAAGGTGGGGATTTTTTTTACTCTAGCCCGCCCCCTCCCCCCACTGACCCCACCCCTACCGGTGCGGCCCTCGGCCACAAACCACACTGTTATTTTGGCCCCCAACATAAGGTTTGTGAGTACCCAGGTACTAGGGCCTTTTAGGGTAGGTCATGCCAATCACAGGGGTACCTCAACCCATAGTGTACCCTAGTGTATGTAGGTGTTTTCACTGTATTCTAAATGTGTCTCTTTCAGCATAGCACTGGCCCTGGGCCTGTTTAGGCAGAGCCCAGGGTCAGTCAGAGTCAGTTGCCACCAGTACCAGTCAGCAAAAAGTTGGGGGGTGCCCAGGGCACAGGATGACTTTCCAACACTTGTCCTCTACCATTGACGCGGTCAAGATTCTGAATCTTGTATCCAGCGGAAATGGCAGTTTCCAAGATAGGTTTAGAGGAGGCCAGCAGCCACGTTTCTGTGATAAAAAGGACATTGGGCCTCTCATCACAGAGAATGTCATGAACACAAACCGCGGGCTTTTGAAAGGAACATGGTTTGGCAAGGAAAGCTTTGATAGGGAGCTTATTATGGTTGGTGAGGTGCTGTCATAGGTAACTCTTAAAGGGAGTGACCCAAACTCCAAACCACATAGCGTGCAGGCGGGGGTAGTATCCGCCTCAAGAGGGAGTGGTGAGTTAGGACAGGTAGTCGGTGTGTTGAGGAGAAGAAGCTCCTCTTTAGAAAACTTCAGGCTTAACCTAGAGATTCACGGGAAAAGGGCATAGTGGTTGGTGCTGGCCACTTCCCGGACTCTGACAGGAACAGACGGGCCTGCCTTATGCGCACCTTCGGCATACAAGCGGTGCCCCCTCTGCGCACATCCACTGCGCATCCACCACGGGCTCATCATAAATACCGTAAGAAGAGCCGAGCAGAGATCAAGCTTCCCCACACACTGTCAGACACACTGGAGCGGGGGAGTCAAGGAGGCATGGTGGACTTACACCGCCGCCATAGGAGAACAAGATGAGGGATCGCTGCACCAGTTTCGAATGAATTAAATGTTAGAACAGACCCCGATATTCATTAAAATGTTAAAAGTTGTCCCCAAAACACATACACAGCACAATGTTACCTGCAAGATATGTAGAGTGGCCTTTGATTTGTCCCTCTCAACCACTGGCTTTTTTCAACCATTGTTATGAGACTTAGTCAATCATGTGTCGCGTCAGCCCAGTGGAGTAATGTGTTCTCTCACATAATGCTATTGCCAGTTTGGGTATATAATTTGCCTCCACTCAAGTGCTTGCATGTGGGTCAGTGTTACAAGTATACCCATCACAGTTGAATCTATCCTGGATGCTCGCTCTAATGCTGCATGATTTAGCACATTAAATGCAGACCTATTGACTTTGCTGTCTGCAAGACCTACTAATATCAATTGTTTAAAAAATACATAGAGTGGGCATTCACTCCACCCAGAGGAGTATTTCTCTCTCACCTCATGCTATTGGCAGTTTGGTGTACCATTATACCTCCTATAGTGTGCTTGCACTTTAATCCATGTGGGACTATTTTACATACCAAAAGTACTCTGAATCATTGCACATTAAATTATTTATCTCATAGATTCACTGCATATGAAAAACGACTTTTGTTTTCATTACATCAGACTTTTTAAAATGTTTTACTTGGGGCTCAAAATGCAAGCCAGACCTATTGGATTTGCTAATGCTTATTTATTTGAATTGCTTGGTAGTAAAGCTGCCTCTTTCACAGAGGTTGCATAAGCCATGGGTACGTTCCCTTTCCTTTAGTTGCCAGATCATCACACAGATAATGTATATGTAGCTACAAAGGCATGTATTGTTTGTTCCCTTCACTCTTTGTTTTGTTCGAGTCCAATCCTACTGAGCCTGTGTATACCCAGCTGACAAACTCTTCACCAGGCTCAAGACGCTGCCAGCATAGTCTCATAAGCAAACAAATTAAAAGAAAACAGAAGTATAGAAAACATCTTGGCACAAACAAAGTGAAGTGTTCTGGAGTTGCCAATCTCCAGAGCTGGCAAGAAGAGAAGAGTGCAGCCTGGCAGGAGAGTACATGGGATTCCATGGACCTTTAGGAACAGAGACATTGGGGCTTGAAAACAAATTGACTGGCAGAAGATTTACAGATGAGCCCGAGGCTATGAAAGGCAGGACTGGTACTACATACCAGGCTGCCACCTTTGTATGCCACCACAAGGGGGCGCTTCATATAAGGCCCTATCGCTAGATGGGGGTGGGATGCCAACATGTCATTTTGCCTGTGGCTCCAAAAAGCCCGACACTGGGACAGCCAAAAACCTACCGCCTTTCTAGTAACCATGGTAAAAAAGATTGGTGAAGGGCCCCATGCCAGACACCAACTAAAGAAGAAGGACTAGTAGGGATGGGCTGGAGTATGGAAGCCGGAAAGGTGGTATGTGAAAGTAAAGGCTGTCCTAATGAAACTGAGAAAATATGGGTGTGATGGAAGGAATTGTATGGGCTGGTAATCAATGACGCCAGTGTTGCACTGCGAAGAGGGGAGGCATTGGTCCTGCAATCTCAGTTTTGGGGAGACTTGAGTGGTCTTTAAGGAAACTATTGGCTTGCTTACAAGTGTGTTGGTTAATTCCGGCCCGCGTGTAAACCTCTGTTTACACCTGGGTTGGAATTACAAGTTAAAAGGTATTTAACGTATTCGCCAATTATCGGATATATGATATTGGTCTATAGCAGTGTTTCCCGACCCACACGCAGGTCGCCACCCATTTTTGGTGGGCCCCAAAAGTCCAAGCAATAAATACAGATGCCTGTATATTCTGTATTTATCTTGTCACGTTTGCAGCTCTTCAAAGACAGAGGTCAAATGTCGGGCAATGGGGTTTAGTGGTTACAAACTCCTCTCACTTTGCAGTCACAGAAAAGAAAAGTTAAGTGAATTATGTGACAATCTTGTTGGAGTGCAGGATGTGTGAAAGAGAGGCTGTAGGATATCATTTGCCTGTAACACAACAAAATAAATACTCTTAAGCAAACTCTACTAAGAAATCAAAAATGAAACACATTTTTTGGTAATTCTGAAGCGTGATGGAAACACAGATTTTAATAGGATTAAAACAATTGAAGACACTTTACAAATTATGTACAAATGATAAATATTCACTAAAACCTGATTTCCAAACATTATCATTTGTGTGTCATATAGTTGCATCAGTAAAACTGTACGTCTGTGCAAATTTAGAGGCCATTTCAATGGAAAATGTGTTGTCTGTAAATGACAGTGCGCTCCCACACAATGCTTTTGGTTGCATGAAAAAATCACCCCACCTCATGTCCATTAAAGCTAGGTGGGTTGCAAGAGTTTGTCATTCTAAAAATTGAGTTGTGGTTGCTCAATGTTTGAGTTTAGGAAAAGTGTAATAGAAATAGATTTTAAAAAATGACTGGCGAATATCGCCAGAGATTCGTGACTGTAGTAATCTGCAGTAATCTGCCTGAGATAAGTAGAATGACCTTTCAAAGGCTGGCAATAACTCTAGTTCCATCGGCTTCTGTTTGTTGCATGGAGAATGTTGCAGATTGGTACCAGAACATGTGTGTATCTATCTTGGTGCGCTGTCAAATTGTTTACCTGTATATAGGATTCTCAGCAGTTGGTGCAGTGTGAAGCTCCTGTTGGTTCCAGAGACTATGGGGCATATTCTCAAGGAGCCATCGCTGATTTATCGGCACTTTAGCGCTGCAAAAGTGGCGATAGACTTATCGCCATATTCACAAGCTGGTGCAAACTGCCGACG